>WNHD01000653.1:0-27107 GCA_011057455.1 Ganaspis sp. Gsp50
TAAAATTCAGATTTTTCTGTTATATCCTGAGTTAAAAAAAACTTTTGGAATTTTTGCAAAAAAATTAGAAATATTTAATATCAAAAGTTTCTCCGTGTACTCTGTTTCTCCTTTCTTTATATTTCTACCCTATATACATTCCTCTTTCTATATCAATACAGCAATTTTATGGACTCGCTGACAATTTTGTTTGCCTTGTTGCACATTAGTTTGGCACATTTCAGTTTTTTGCACATTGGTTTTTGCCTTAGTTCTTGCTGGTTGCTGTTTTTGCGCAAAATTCTGAGGACCGGATTCTTTTCGAGATTTGAGTGTTGATTGCATCTTTGCGTTATATATGGTGGTGGTATGGTGGTATATATGGTGGTGAAGTCTGACTCTCGAACCCTCTTGCAGTTGCGCTTTCACCCCTCTGCCCTCTTTTGGTTACGCCATTGCTATTCGCATCCAGCGTGCTATATTCCATAGACTGTGATATCGCGGCGCCGTGCTGTAGCAACTAGCGTCGGTAATAATTTCGCCTCTATCCGGCTTAAGAATGAGTAAGTGAGCGAGTTGAGTCTGTGAGTGTAAATGTGTAAATGTGTAAATGTACTCGTCTGCGAGAGAGATAGCGGTTCGCCAGTTTCGCGCTTCACTCGTTAAAGTCCGGGGATAGGGAACAGTCTATATAATCGGGGGAAAAAAAAGGTAAACACTCCAGCAAGCTTGGTAAAAAAGTTTCAAGCTCGCTATTAGCTTGGGAATAACTGAGATCAGCTTTAACCTGAGCAAGCATTCTCTTCATATTAATGATCGGAAGAAGCCATTCAAGTGTTGCAGACACATCAAGGGGTCAAACAAGTGTTGCTCAAAATAGGTGCATATGTAAGCTCCTTGGCAAATCAATGTTCGTCTCCATATTATGACGAGCTAGACAAAGCCGCCTATTTATATCCTTCTTCGGCAAAATTCTATTTCTTTCCTTAAAATTGCAACTTGAGTATAAAATTACATGTAAAAATGTATACAAAATTTGCTTATTTGAAACTGTACGTTTCGCTATACAAAGATATAAAAAATGAGTAACTTTCGCTAAAAAGATATCAAAAATGACAGTGAGATGAATTCAAAATTGTACAAACGATGTACAAGACAGAGGGCTTTTGAAATTTTTAAAATTTCTGCAAGAGATGCCTAATTTGCAAAAACTTGAGATTTTGAAACACTTTTGCTGATTCATCAAGTTAGTTGGGCCAAATGCAAGTTTAAAGATCGCTTTCAAAATGGAATCCATTTACAATTCTCGTCAGAAGTTCTAATTACCCCCAAGAGCCATTTTGCAAATTTAAGTCTCCTGGAACTTTTGGCAACTGTAACTTATATTGATCCTGTGAATTTTGCAGAGTTTAGAGAATAATACTGCTCTCTGGGCAGTATTTTACTATTTATACTCGGAATATCCGGTCTACATTGAGAACAATTTCCCGACTAGAGAATAGAATAATTTTTACAAGTAATAAAACTCTTTTGTTCAGCGATACTTTTGGTTACAAATATTTTTCAATATTTCCAACTGTCTGGGATTTTTAAAATAGACCATAAAATTACATACGATGCTGCAAATTTTTGACATTGCAACTGTAAAGAATTGTAAACATTGTAATTATAATTACATTGTTGGAAGCTTCCAAGATTTATTTAGAAATATAGATGATGTAAATACTAAATCAGATATGCAGTGTTACATTCCTCACTGAGGCTTTAAGAATAGGGATTCAATTAATGATTAATAAAACGTTATTTCGTGAAACTGAATAAGGGGAGAGAAATTGAATTTGGAATCGTAGTCGATAAAGGTATGGCTTAAGGTAATGATGATTAGATATAGACTATATAACCCAGAGATGAAGAGATCAAAGGGACTCTGAATCCTTAAAGGAAGAAGGGACCGGAGATATTATTGAGCATCAAAACGCAAAATTTGTATTTAAGTCCTTTTTCCTTATATGAGGAAGTAAATAATCTTGTTAAGGATGTAACGATGTAATTATGATGCTACGATGTAGATACGATGTAACAATGTATAAACTATGTAACGATATAAAAACGATGTAGCAATGTATAAACTATGTAACGATATAAAAACGATGTAACAATGTATAAACTATGTAACGATATAAAAACGATGTAACAATGTAAAAACGATGTAACGATGTCAAAGGAAGATTTCATTACCTTGCATGTTATAATTTCAATTTCCTTTCGAGAATCAAGAAATATATAGCGTACGCGCAATTTTCTTCAGCAGAAAAATAGCATCTGAGACTTGAAACTAAATCAGAATTTCACTTTGAAGAATTCATGAATCTTTTGGTCTAGAAAAAAGGATTCTGAGCAAACATCAGTATTACGTTAATCCAATTACAATAATCAAACAACCTTTCTGCGAAATTTTAGAATCACTGGACCTCGAAATCCTAGGGTAAATTTGAAAAGGTGTGACTTGATTTCACTTCTCATTTCGAGAATAAAGGATACGATCCAATTAGTCAGATTTTTATTCCTTGAAAAGCTGATTTTTCACTTGGAGTGTTTTAGATCGTATGACATCCTATATAGAATGTATATTCGAAAAATTTCATAGTATATACTATGAAATTTTTCGAATATTTTAAAAGCTATTTAATAAATTGATACATTCATAAAAATGATATAATTGACTAATATACTAAATACTTCCTGATGTGATGAAAATGTATGTATGAAAATACGCAGCATTTTCATACTAAAGAACCAACATAGAACCACATACCCACAAGAACAGAAATTGGCCTTCTGAACTGAAGTCTTTTTTTTAGTAAAACTGAACGTAATTCCCAATTTATTTCAATTAGTTTCCAACGCCGGAATTGAATATTTAACAATAAATGTCAGTTTCGCAGCGAAGATGACGCTATTAAATTACCTTAGACAGTAAGTATCGAGAAGTGCAATAAAAGATGACATATAATTAAGTATAGTTCATCAAGCGACCTTGAGAAATTACAAAGTTAACTGAGACAGTCTGCTGGAGGAAGCCTATTAAAGAGGATTTACCGGCTTTACGTTCATAAGTCGTCGTTACGAGTTCTCAGTTACACGTTAACATTCTGGTTTGATTTACACAAGAAAAAAAGAAATCCGCGAAAAAGATCCGCATTCCGTTTTTTTTGTCGAGCTTCAAACTTTTACAACCTAGCATCTTATTTTCAGTTAATTAGCTTTTGTGTCTATCTCTCAATCTTTTTTATTACTGCATTTTAAATCTTTTAATTTTAAATCCGTAACAAAAGTTACCAGTGCTCACTTTTGATTGATGAAATTTCAAAGAAAGGAGGCAATATCATTTAAAATGTGGAATTTTGGTCTCTAATTTATACATTTGCATTTGTAATCTGGATTGTAGTTTCTAGATGTACTGTAGTAATAAATTCGGACTTGGAGAGTGATTTTTAGAAAAGTAAAAATGAAGCAAATTTTTTAAGTTTGAGTATATAGAAGAGAATAAGCAAATAGAAGAGAATAAGCAAATAGAAGAGAATAAGCAAATAGAAAAGAAAATACCAATATAGAAGAAAGTAAGTAAGTAGAAAAAAAATAAGCAAATAGAAGAAAGTATATAAGCAAATAGAAGAAAGTATAAGCAAATAGAAAAGAATAAGCAAATAGAATAAAAGAGAATAGAAGAAAGTATAAGCAAATAGAATAAAAGAGAATAGAAGAGAATAAAAAACTAAAAGGAATACAAAAGAGTAAATAAAATAGAATAAGAAAAAATTTCAGAGCATAAAGTATTGCAGGTATGAAATTGTAGACTTTTAGTGGTAGAATTAAGTGAATGGAATTTCGTCATAGGACGAGGCAATCGGCAATGTTGCAATCACTAGAATGACGTTTGATTGATAAAAGGAAAAACGATAATAAATATTCGTCCATTGTATTCTGATGCTGTTCTTTATCGTGCAAGTATTCCAATGAATTGTGGGACTAAAAGATTTGATAATTCGCAATTGTGACTTTTTATCGCGACTCCCAGAAGGGGCGCAAGGGGAAGAGAAGACGTGAGAGGTGGAGACTGAAGCGAGCGAGCGAGAGAGAGAGAGAGAGAAACAGAGAAAGAGAAGTAAAACAGACGGAAACTTAGAAGTGTTGTCGATGAATAGTAACAAAGAATTGAACATTATCGTTCAGCAAAGCAAAGCTGGAAGTGAGGTCACGCTCCACTTCTATTTACTGATAAAAACTTCTCTCCCGTAGTCTCCTTCATTACTATAAATTGTTGATTATCAAAGACTGTCTAAAATCCAATCCTAAAAACTTTCTACTTTAATTTCAATGTAAAATCAAAATCAAAATAGAATTTTTAAACAAAATATTTAAAAAATGGCACAAATGTTATAATTATGATCATGTTATGTTATAGTTATGTTACAGTTTTGTTATAGTTATGATCATGTTATGTTATAGTTATGTTATAGTTACGTTACAGTTTTGTTATAGTTATGATCATGTTGTGTTAATGTTATGCTATAGTTATGTCACAGTTATGTTACAGTTACGTTATAATTATGTTACTGTCATGTTACAGTTATGTTACAGTTATGTTACAGTTACGTTATAGTTATGTTAGTTATGATCATGTTATGCTAATGTTGTGTCAATGTTATGTTATAGTTATGTCACAATTATGTTACAGTTATGTTATAGTTATATTATAGTTACGTTATAGTTTTATTACACAACCTTTTCATTATACCATTTCCCATAAATCAGAAAATTAAACCACTAAACTTTATAGTTGAAAGTGAATCCCAAGAACGAATTGGGATGCAAAATTTTAACAACTTTAAACTAAAAATGAAGTTATAATTCTCGACTGAATCTCTTCTTATTAAATTATAAAAGTTGAGAGCGATATTGTTTTATCTTATACGCGTTTATTTTCTTCCGCTTTTTGGATTTTTGTAAAGAGAGGACAAACTTTAGGGATTTTTTTCTTTCAGCAGAATACAAATGCAAATTTGGAGGAAAGTTTAGAATCAGTCAAGTCGGGAAGGAAGAAAATTTTACTTGCTTCAAGTGAGGAAATCTGACTATTGTTGGCAAGACTAGTTGCAAATGTTATGGAGAAGGTACATAAGTACGAAAGTTTACTTGTGTTACAATGCTCAATAAATCCGGGTACAAGTTGAGAAGTTCGCACGGTAGACTGCATTTGCGATATCGTAACGACGTAATAAAGCGAAGAGCAATTTACCAACCATCTGAATCTGCGTTACGCCGGAAGAAGATTGGGTCCGATCACTTTTCGCCTCGCAGAAGAAACAGTGGCGTAGTTCATTTAAATTGCTAAAATTTTATTTTAATCTTCCCAACACAATTATCCACTTGAAAACACAATCTTCACAAAAGAAATTGCAACAACCCGTTTTTTGATAAACAATAAAAACTGTTTAATAGCGATTGCTGCTTTCAAATTAATTATTAATGAATCGTATAATATCAATGGACATTGCTACTTTCATATTGATTATTAATTAATCGTAATATCAATGAACTGTATTGCTGCTTTCAAATTAATTATTAATTAATCGTAATATAAATAGACTGTAATTTGAAAGGATCAATAAAATGAACATATAAGAATACCATAATTAATTATAAAGTATTATACTATATTATACTATATATTATATAATATTATTATATTACATATATGTATAATATTATATTATTATATTACGTATATAATATTATTATATTACGTATATAATATTATTATATTACATAAATAATATTATTATATTATAGTAGTAATTATAATTATAAAGCTTGAGTGCGCGTTTTTTTTGCGATCTTCCTGAGACACGTGTTTTCAAGATAAACATATGATTCTAAAGAAAAAAATAAAGATTGACGTGATGAACACCCACGTGATATATGAACCTTACGCCTTTGTCAGAAGCGAGCAACATTCCAGAAGGTACTAAAAATCCCCTGGCGATCGTTTCTTCTGCACGTGGTAATCGTACAATGAAACGCAATGGTTGGAAAAATTTAGTTTCGCGTCGACCTTGCATTGATTTACGCTATTCCATCTTTCCAAGAAAGTTTTACAACTCTCAGATGAAAAGACCGCTCAAATGCTAACAAAAATATAATCCACTACCCTTTCATTAAAATTACTCTTCTTAGGACTCAATTAATCCAAATAAAAAAGCTCGTAAACAAACTTGTTCATTTGGCGCCAGTAAAAAACGCATCTTCAATTGTGCAAATAAATAGTAAGCCCGTTCACTGTTTAAAAAAAATAAAAAATAAATTATAATAATAATAATTAAAATAATAATTAAATAATTATAATAATAATTAAAATAATAATTAAATAATTATAATAATAATAATTAAAATAATTAAATAATTATAATAATAATAATTAAAATAATAATCAAATAATTATAATAATAATGAATAATTATTAATTTTTAATTTAATTTTTTTTTAATTTTTAATTAATTATTAAAAAAACAAGCATTATTATTATTGCTATTTATTTACTTATTTATATACCAAGAGTTTGTCCTCAACAAGCAATCGTGGCTTTCAGCTCAATTTTCCTAATTTCAGTTATAAGGTAATTAATGAAACCTAATAAGTTAGTTAATTAAATCTTGTATTCAGATTACTGCGCGTTGTTTCCCAGAATTGAATCTGCTCTCAGTGAAAATTTGACCTTTATGAAAAGTAATTTCATAGTAATTAACGCAAAGTTTGTGGAAAGATATCAGTGAAACGGAAGTTGGCACTAATAGCATAAATGAACAAAAACCGAGTTAATCGAAGTACAAGCTCAACGCGTTTTAATAAAAGAATCCAGAAGGCCAAAGCAAGTTCCCTCGAATGTATAATTAATGAACATTTGATATATTAATGGCCCTGTTTCAACCTCCACTAATATTCAAATTTTTCTCTCCTAAAAAGAAAATCACATTCTGATATATGATCCAATAAAAAACGACTTTAAATTCTTCAAGTAATACATATGACAGTGTATCAAATTTTAACAGCTCGAATTCATCAAGTAAATCAATTATTATCGATCAATTGAATAATTAAATTCAAGCGCTATTAATGTACTCTTACTTATCATTCGTATTTTTGTTACTTGTATTTATTACTCGTATTTTTATTATTACTTTTATTTATTATTAATTGGCATTATTATTGTTCTTTATTTGTTTTATTGTTGATTATTGTAAATTGGTATCATTATTATTAATTGATAATTGTTGTTATTAATTGATAATTGTTGTCATTGATTGATAATTGTTGTCATTGATTGATAATGGTTGTTATTAATTGATAATTGTTGTCATTGATTGATAATTGTTGTCATTGATTGATAATTGTTGTAATTGATTGAAAAATAACACATATTGCAGAGAGAGTGTGAACTGTTTTTACAATGAAAAAGAAGCAGTAACGAGTAAACAAAAGGGAGCATTTAAAAATTAATTAAAAATTTCGAAAAAGGTAGATAATCAAAATGTAATTTTCTCTTTCAATGATTAAATTCAATTTCAGCAGTTAATTATTTTGGATGCAAATGTGGTACTTACGTGGATAGTCTACTGGTAGCGTGTCTCTCACGTTCTGAAACAAGTAAAAGAGAAACAATTAGCTATTTATAAAAGTAGATAAATCTTAGGGAAAATTTACATTATGCAGAGCAATAAAACTCAACCCGTTTTCAATTACATCAAATTTTCATTGTTCAACTCCCATCAAAGTTTTTCAATAATGAAACTTTCCTCAAAACAAAACACAAAAAATCAAACCGTTGATAAACGTTCGCGGAATAGGTTTCTTTTCCAAGATTATGAAAAATTAATAAAAGGAATCGGAACTAACTTCCTACCAATATTTTGGAAATAAATTGTAATTACAAATAAGCAGTGTAAACAAATCGTAAACAAACTGTAAACAAATTGTAACCAAATCGTAAACAAATAGTAATTGAACGAATTGTAATAAAGTTGTAAACAAATTGTGAGACAATGAAAACTAGAACCAGGTAATAAACAATTTTAAGTAATGAACAGCGAGCGGTAACTGAAAACATTGACTGTCTATTTGTAGACGGTCGCCTCTAATCTACAATTAGCATGATTTATCAGGACAGAGTAGTGAAGATGATAGGAAACAGTGATACAGAAATTTGCTAATTAGTATAATACTAGTAGTGAGTTGAATCGATTGACGACCCCCAAGATGGTAGTCCAAAGCGAGTCGGTGTGTAATTAAGCTAAAATCGGATCGATAGTTTGAAGCCAGCTTTTAGTTGCTTAATAGCTTTGGGTGTAATTGGATAACAATGAAATATCCACAGGATACAGTAATATGTTTTCGCCAATATCGTGCAGTATTTCCCAGTATGCAAGCTACAGTGTTCACTGTTTGAAGAGCAAACACGCAATACCAGCCAATCCATTTGACTTACAACCTTGACCACATTACGCATTCCCTTCCTTTTTAATCGACAACCTAAACACGTTCATTTTTCCTCCATTTACTTTGTACCACAATCTATTTTTACATTTCATTACATCTTTTTCTATAGCATTGTAGCTGTACAATCTTCATTTGTAGCTGTACTTTCTTTCCTGTAGCTGTACTTCATTTGTAGTTTACTTTCGTTATTGTAGCTGTACTTTCAACATTTGCGAATCTACTTTTGTCATTTGCGAATCTACTTTCATCATTTGCGAATGTACTTTCATCATTTGCGAATCTACTTTTATCATTTGCGAATCTACTTTCATAATTTGCGAATCTACTTTTATCATTTGCGAATCTACTTTCATAATTTGCGAATCTACTTTTATCGTTTGCGAATCTATTTTTATCATTTGTGAATCTACTTTTATTATTTGCGAATCTACTTTTATCATTTGCGAATCTACTTTCATCATTTGCAAATGTACTTTCTTCATTTGTAATTTCGTCAGTTGTAGATTTTACTACCCTTAATTCTCATTTTACCAAACAAATCTTAAAACTGTTTTTTTAAAAGTATCAACTTCATCCAAAAAAGTACCAACTTGATGCCAAAAGTATCAAATTGATTACAAAATCATCTTCATGATTCATCTTCACGAATTTGAAACTTTTGTTACATCAATTTGACACATTTAAGTAAACTCTCAACCACAGAATCCCAATTTTCGGAAACATAGTACAAAATTACAAACAAAATATACATTGAAACATTTTCAGGATCTTTTGGAGCCTGGAACTTTGGATTCAGGAACTTGAAATCAAAGTGAACCGTCAGGATCAAATTGATCCAGAAAAGCGAATCCAAATGTGGATATGCAACGTTTTGGATTCGCTTTTCTGGATCAATTTGATCCTCACGGAACACTGGGAACCGAAAATTTAAAAGTAATATTTTTTCACTTCTTCAATTTTTTTAAATTCATATCGATCCACAGTTTTTTTGAAAATATCAACTATATACCAAAAAGTATCAAATTGATATCAAAAGTATCAAATTGATCACAAAATCTCCATCAATTTGATACTTTTGATATTAATTTGATACTTTTAAATATCCAGAAATTTCCAGAAAATGATGATGATCCAGAAAAGTGTCAAAAACGTTATTATATTCAAATTTGGGTGCTTCTTTCTGTGAAATTGCAAAAACGAAACATTAAAATTTAACGAAACATTAAACAAAGAAAATGTTTAAAAGCACGATTGATCTAAATGAACCACTCATGAATAACAATAGTGTCCTATATTTATGTTGAGTTTGTCAGTGAGTCTGGTTATCAGTTTCGCCTTACGACAATTGTCCTATCAGTTGTACATGTGATAATTTTATCACTCCAAGTTGTTTGATAAGTTAAAAATAAAATAAAAAGTACATAGTTGAACATTAGGAGAAAACGATTCTGGGAGGCAGAACGATTCTAAAATGGACTTGCCCTTTTTGTGCCTCGTCACGTTTCACTACACCCTGACACGAGTCCATCGTCAATCCCTTCTCATGCCAGGCAACCGAGCAATGTGGCAAAGTAATCAATAACGGGAGGATTAACACCGAAGCGAGTTCTCAAACTAGTTGCGACTGCTTCTTTCAAATAAATTATTAACGTCAGGAAACAGTGCAACACCTAGGGGAGGAGAGACTGACTTACTTCCGATGGTTAAATCGAGTTAGGAGGAGGATATTTGCTTAACATTTGTACAAGTTAACTCGTTCACATTTGTCCCTCACACCTAGTCCCCTATTACTTCCTTTTCTCTATCGTTTCTCTATCTTTTTCTCTATCGTTTCTCTATTCTTTACTATATCCTTTTTTATATCGTTTTTCTATCCTTTTCTCTATCGTTTCTCTATCCTTTACTAAATCTTTTTCTCTATCGTTTCAGTATATCCTTTTTTATATCGTTTTTCTATCCTTTTCTCTATCGTTTTTCTATCCTTTACTATATCCTTTTTTATATCGTTTTTCTATCCTTTTCTCTATCGTTTCTCTATCCTTTACTATATCCTTTTCTCTATCGTTTTTCTATCCTTTACTATATCCTTTTTTCTATCGTTTCACTATCCTTTACTATGTCCTTTTTTCTATCGTTTCTCTGTCCTTTACTATATCCTTTTCTCTATCCTTCTTTGTATCCTCTAGAGTCTATAATCTACAGCTCTATAGCAATAAACAGTAAGCTAGCTTCTTTAGTAAGACTGCTCTTAACTCTATATCTATAAGTAAAGCTATTCACTCCACAATCTACTCTCTACTATTATTCCCTTTTCCCATGATTTGCGTGCATGTATTGCACGTTATGTTCTATTGCTTACGCAATAACCACTGGCACGAGTTACTCATACTCTATGCTACCGACTCCCCTCTTTTATTTTCATCCTGGGTCATTGTATTCCCGACGACTCCAAACCTTACAACTTGATCGGCATTGTAAAGCTCTTTTTAATCAATAGAGATTTCAAAGCTCAATCATTTCTGCTTTTTAATCAATGCTTCGCTTCATAATTACAAATATTTACTCTCAGTATTCTAATTATCCAAATTGATTATTTATCAATAATACAAGAATTTATAAATACTACATTGATTATTTATCATTCTAATAGTTACAACTGTACTTTTCATCATTCTAACAAACATTACACTTTGTAATGGCCGAATAAACATTTGTAATTAATAAAACATTGAATCATTCAATTATATTGTTAACAAATATAGACGCATTTTCGACCATTTTTTAAGCTTCCCGCTCAAATGCATCACACTATTTACTGGAAATTATTCAAATGCAAAATACGAGAATATTCAAAGAAGATAAAGAAGATAATGAAGATAAAGAAGATAAAGAAGATAATGAAGATAAAGAAGATAAAGAAGATAAAGAAGATAAAGAAGATAATCAAACAATGTTTGCTACACCAGAAAGTAGTCAACTTTTTTCTCATTCACCAATTGCAACATTGATTGTAAGAAAGTACTTTCCGCAGTTGCCAGCTAGGATTGAAACTTCCGTTTCCAAGATGGCGGCTATCAGCAGCTTGGAGGCAAACTCAGCTGCAGCTAATAAACTTAATTGATTATTCAAGACACGCTTACGTCCAAACTTAATTAATTTTAGCATCAGAGTCTTGAAACTAGGAAAGCCAACATGGCAAATCGCAGTGTCACATCCATTTCCCTCTCTTTTTCAAAAAGAGGAAAGTGCTAAAATGGCGCCAGTATTTGCCACGTGGGTCGACTTCCCTCTCAATTCGCCTAATAAAATCTCAAGTTTATTTCAACCTAGACCAATATTGACCAACGATACAAGCACAGCATGCAAACAAATACCGCACCTGAGACAAGGAGATAGCTGACGATACCCTGGAGGACCTCAAACTTGGTATACATCTCAAGAGACTTAACCAGCAAACACTTAAAAGGATCATTGATAACACTCTCAGTTCGAAAATCCCCTCCATTGCGCGACAAATTGTGCGCGCAGACTCAAGATCTCTTCAGTTTTCCTTTTCATCTTTCTTGTCGGAGGCACTGTAAGTTCAGAGATACGTTTCGTAACTTTTGCGATACGTTTTGTAAAGATAGCTCACGCTTCGTGAAATTTCGTAGCTTTCAAGATACGTTTCGTGAAATTTCGTAGTTTTCAAGATTTGTTTCGTGAAATTTCGTAGCTTGAGATACGTTTCGTGAAACTTGGTAGCTTAAGACACGTTTCGTGAAATTTGGTAGCTTTCAAGACACGTTTCGTGGTCCATGGGTTAGATTTGCAACTACCAAGAAACGCCTGGTGAAGATTGGTTGGGTTTGCGAAAGGAATTTCGACGAATTTAGAGAGGAAAATAGTTTGAAAAAGGCGCAGCAAGGCACTGTTATGTGCATTCGCAAAGACGCGGCTCGGTTGACTGAGACCGGCGAGCTCTACGAACCCCATCGTCGCAGCCCTGTGTGTCGATTCTGATGGTGTACGACTGCATCAGTGGAGTAGTTGTGGTGAATGCGTGTAATGCCTGGCAGTGTAGACCGGTGCGTTTCTGTCGGCCTACAGACGGCAGCGTTCACCTGCGTTCGCCGATGGCTTTGTTGTGCCCCACTCCAAAACCTCCTGGTCTTCCTGTGTATCCGGAACGTGTGTTTGCTCGTTCGTCTTGTAGAATGTAGAATGTATATAGTGGAGCCTACCTTTACTCTATAGCTGTAGTTATGCTCAAGATCGTCGTCAGGCAGCGTGTCGTGTCAGGTTAGACAACTGGCTTTTTACAGCGCCTCTTACTCCCCTTTCAAAGGGCAACTTCCTAAACTTCCTTACTTTCCACCAACAGAAACCATTTTTCTTCAACATGGAGTCCTTCCTTTTTTTCTCCTTTCACTAACAGTACTTCTTTTTCTTCAACTGCACTTCGTTTCCTTTAATAGAACTTGCACCATGTCGATACAACTTTTATTTCTGTATTTATCTTTTAATTCTTTAGAGGAACTATTATTCCTCCAATGGAACTATTAAACCTCCAATGGAACTATTAAACCTCCAATGGAACTATTACTTCTCCAATAAAACTATTATTTCTCCAATGGAACTATTATTCCTCCAACAGAACTTTTATTCCTCAACAGAAAAAAATCTTTCTCCCAAAAGAACTAGTTCTACTAAGAGTACTACTTCTTCTACTAGTTCTTCTTCTTCTTCCTTATCTTTGGTTAAAGGTAAGGAAGGTAGTTCTTGAGAAAGAAGCAGAAAACAATCTTTGGGAAGAAGAGAGAAAGTATATATATTTTCCTTTTGGAGGAACAGAAGAAAAATAGTTCTTTCGGAGAGAAGGGACAATTTTTGGGAGGAAGAGAGAAAATATATATATTTTCCTTTTGGAGGAACAGGAGAAAAATAGTTCTTTCGGAGAGAGAGAAGGGTATATCTTTTGGAGGAAGAGAAAGACATTTCTTTTGAAGGAAGAGAAGAAAAGTAGTTTTTCAGAGAAGTAAAGAAAATTAGTCTTTAAGGGAAGTGAAGCAACGTATTTTTTGGAGGAAGAAAAAAGTAGTTTATAAAGTAAGTAGAGAAATGTATTTTTTGAAGGAAGAAAAAAATAATTTATAAAAGAAGTAGAGAAACGTATTTTTTGACAGAAGGGAAAAATAGGAAGAGAAGAGAGGTAGTTATTTTAGAGAAGAGAAGAAAGAAAAAGGATATTTTTCGGAGGAAGAGAAAAGTAGGGAAGGAAGAGAGGTAATAATTTTATTGAGAAAGGAAGTAAGAAAAAGTGTATGATATTTTTTGAAGGAAGAGAAAAGTAGGAAGAGTAGAGATGTAGTTATTTTAGAGAAGGAGAGTATGGAAAATGTTAGGACTTGAACAGAAGGAAAGGAAGCTCTTTCAAAGGAGGAAGAATACTTCAGAGATGGAAGACATTTTTTAGAGAAGGGAAGATCTCTATATCAGAAAAGGTAGGTCAACTTCCACGGTAGCCAACTTCTAATTATACTAATAAAGGAGTATCATATAAAAGATATAACTTTCAGTATAGGGTAGCTCTTTCGGAAAGAAAGGTAGGAAAAAGGGAAAGATACCTTTTGGAAAAGGTAGCTGAAAGATAGCTAAAAGGTAGCTAAAAGTTAGCTAAAATGTAGTTAAAAGGTATAGCTAAAAGGTAGCTAAAAGGTAGCTAGAAAGTATAGCTAAAAGATAGCGAAAAGATAGCTAAAAGAAAAGCTAAAATAAAGTTAAAAGATAGCTAAAAGACAGCTAAAAGAAAAGTTAAAAGATAGCTAAAAGATAGCTAAAAGGTAGCTAAAAGATAGCTAAAAGGTAGCTAAAAGGTAGCTAAAAGGTAGCTAGAAAGTATAGCTAAAAGTAAGCTAAAAGTAAGCTAAAAGTAAGCTAAAAGGTAGCTCATAGAAAAGAAAACAAGTTTAGCCCACAAAGATAGCTACTTTAAGAAACAAAAAGTACTTCCTCTGACAAAACTATCCGGCAAAACAACTGGAAATGAAGAGAGAAGAAAAGGTAGTTCTTTTGGCAAAAAGGGGAGTCATAGGTCAGATCCAAGGGGTTGGCAAATCATTGAGCGAGCATTTTCTAATAGAATTCTTAATCAATTCCGGTCCTAATACTGATGCACCTTGTGGGAAAAAAATCAAGGGCCTACGCACACCTGGCTTCCAGCTTGTCCTGTTTTCAGTTTTTCAACAAGGTTAGATGAGGATATTATAACCGAGTAACTTGGCCAGGTGTCGTTTATTGCGTATTGGTGCAGAGTACTTGTGTTGTATAAGAGGACAAGATCCAAGATTATGCCTCTTGGAATAGTTGTATTGAACATTTTCCACAATGTCGATAAACAGCTGCTCAAGTTGTTCCAAATGAAGGAAGCGTTTAGCTGTTAAGTTATTTCCTCGATGGAAAGTTGTTTGTTCCAAGAGTTATTCAGAGTTGTTCTCGAGTTTACAACTTGTCCAATTGTATCTATTGTGGGAGCCTTTCACCTTCTAGTTAGGTCGTCGTGCTTCTAGATGCATCTCACAGGCGAATCTATATCCAGAAGCTCACAGCCTTGAAGGCTATTTTTACTATTGTTTTATAATAACAACGTGGTTTTACATTCTTTTTTCCCATTTTTTTATTCCTTTTTTCTTCTTTTTTCATTCCTCTTTTTTTATTCTTCTTTCTCCTTCAGTTTTTTATTTCATTTTTTTATTTTTTCATTTTCTATTCTTCAATTTCTTCTTTTTCTATTCTTCAATTTCATCTTTTATTTTTCAATTTTTTCATTGTCTATTCTTCAATTTCTTCAATTTCTTCTTTTTCTATTATTCAATTTCATCTTTTATCTTCAATTTTTTCATTTTCCATTCTTCAATTTCTTCTTTTTCTATTCTTCAATTTCATCTCTTATTCATCCTCCCTTTCTCATATGAACATAATGTTCATATCGTATACATAATGAATGCTTTTTCTTGACAAGAGTAAAGGGTTAAAGAATAGGAAAAGGTAATTTATTCATTTGTTAATAAACGAGTAATAACGGAGCGCACTTTCGCGGGTTAAAAAGTTGTTATAAACAAACGGCACGGCCATGGACTCATTTTTCTTGTAAACCACACTTTCAGCTTTGATGCAAGAAAAGTCCATACTGTGTCACGTAGGCAGATAAAAGAAGTTATAAGCACTGTCTTATTGATAATATTTTAAAGCAACATCATCACGTCTATTCACGTTTCATTTTTACTTCAAACTCTAATCGTTTCGTGCCTTATATCACAGTCGTGAAAATTCAATAAAATTCTTTATATGCACGAAAATGTTTGGAATGTAAAAATGAATCGTAAAAATGCATTTAAAATTATTCACATATTTTAACAATTCTCCTCGAGATAATTTTTTGACATATTCTTTGGCATTGAATCTCGTTTTTGTGTTATTATATTTCCTTCACGACTGGTCAATTCTCTAAATTAATCCATTAATTAAATTTTATGCATTCTAACTAATTTAGCAGTGGTTTAAATCTTCTAATTAGTAGTGACTTAAATTAGTAGTGGCGAAAATTAGGGCTGCACACGAGACGAGATTTTTGCATGTAAAGTCTCGTCTCGTGTGCAGCCATGGCTAAAATTAGTAGTGGCTTAAATTAGTAGTGGTTTAAATAAGTAGTGGCTTAAATTAGTAGTGGTTTAAATAAGTAGTGGCTTAAATTAGTAGTGGCTTAAATTAGTAGTGGTTTAAATAAGTAGTGGCTTAAATTAGTAGTAGCTTAAATTACTAGTAGCTTAAATTAGTAGTTCTTTAAATCAATCTAATTAGCAGTGATAAAAATTAGTCAATTCAACAATTAGTGATTATCTACTGTATCCAATAGTAATCTACATTTATAATCAACAAGAGAAAATACATTCAATCGACTCGAAATGATTTATAAAGAGTTAATTGAAGCTAATAAATTACATTAGAACTCGAGAGAGGTAAAAAGCAGTCGAATTTTGTATCAATGGAAAAACAATGTATAAGCGAAGTGGTTTTATTCGGTAGGTATAAGTTGTTGACTCTTAAAGACCATATCCAAACATCGGTGGTCCTCGAATTTATGCGTTTTTATCGCCTTAATTTGAAGAGGGCTCGTAGCCTGAAAGTCGGAGTGAAACGAGACGAGCTGCACGAAAATACTGGTTTATTGGCATCCCCTCTTGAGGGAGTGGACTTCCGATCGTCCAGTCGCCAATATAGGAGAAGATAAAGAAGGAAGCCAAAGAGAGAAAAGAAGAGTAGAAGAAAGAAAAGGCAATAGAGGGAGAGAGTGAAAGAGAGTAGATGAGTCGATTGTTCAGGTTCGGGGCAAGGTGGTCTGACCAGATCTTGCTCCGAAAAACAGGTGTAGCTTCGACCGCCTATCGTGGCGTGTGCCACGCTTACGATTCACCAGCATATCTCGTTTATGTGGACACATGTCCTCTTTAAAATATACGTACACGCCTCTGTCAATATGATCACTCACTTCTGTAATCTCTTCTTAATGATACACTCAGCAGTGTCGACTGTTTACATTTGCCTCACTATCGAGATCTCATGCACTTATCGACTGATCGCATGTCCAAGCTGTCTCGCATCAGTATCCTGTTTAGCAACGTTCACACTCCGTAATCCGCATCATACAGTCTATTTTTATGGAGCGTGTACATTAAACATCCTATTTTTAAAAGACACATTGAATTTCGCACTTTCAACTTCGTCTTTCAACTTTATCTTTCAACTTTATCTTTCAAATTCATCTTTCAAATTCATCTTTCAAATTCATCTTTCAAATTCATCTTTCAACTTCATCTTTCAACTTAAATCAGTAAAATGACGAATCTGTTAGCATAACAATTTGGTGATGATGATTTGGTGATAATCATGTATGTTTTATTTCAACTCTTATTCTCCGAAGCGAAATGACGTTTTAGAAGATTGGGATTCCGTAATCTTGGAAGAAGATTATGGAAGAAGATTATGGAAGAACTGTCAAAAACAGCAAATGGGTTTCTTGAAGAAAGTAAGAGAATGCAAAAGTGTATAAATATTGTACATCCTTTGTATATATAAAACGTGAGCTGAAACAATTAAAAATAGTAAACAGGAGGGCCTAATGAAATCACCGATTGATAAACCTTGGCGAATAATTCATGACATCTTGAGGAAACTAAGAAAGACGAAGATGGGCTCTAGTTTTATTTATTATTTTAGCTTCATTTATCTTTTTTAAGTGTGTTTTTATACGGTTTTGGTTACCCGAACAGAGATAAAATTGAGTAGTTGCTTTAATATGAAGGATAAGATTTAATACCAATTAAAGAGATTAAACGATTGGAGTCTTAATTACTTCAAGGTTGCTTGATCATCTGGGAAGAAAAACTTAGTGCTGCAGAAGAAAGAGAGAAAGGATTTTATAAAGACACCGAGATAGTATCACGAAGATATAGTAATTGCTTGCAACCTGGATGCAAAAAATCCAACTCTAAACTCTCAAATGTATTTCAAAAGGTCAGATTTCATAATTCAAAAAGTCAGATTTCGCTATACGAAAGAACTTTAATAAAAACATCTCAAACTGTAAAGTTCCTTTTAACGTTTCAAATTGTAAGATCCCTTAACGTTTCAAACTGTAACGTCCCTTAACGTTTCAAACTGTAACGTCCCTTAACGTTTCAAATTGTAAGATCCCTTAACGTTTCAAACTGTAACGTCCCTTAACGTTTCAAATTGTAATGTCCCTTAACGTTTCAAATTCTAAGATCCTTAGTGTTTCAAAACGTAACGTTCCTTAATGTTCCAAAATTTAACGTCTCATACGTTATTGAATTCTCTCATACAGAAAAATGCACAAAAATACCCAACCATTGGATGACAAAAATAACTCTGCTGATCGTGGGACTTGCAAGTGAAAAGAAAGGGAAAAAAAGGAAAAGCAGACAATACATGAAAGAATTGTGAGACTCGGTAACAAACAGGTGAATTTGCACTGCGCGGTTTCCTGGTGATTACGTGCAATGCAGACGACATTTTGCAACGTCATGATTTCCAAGGATGAAGAGCCATAATCGAGAAAGGCCAACGTGCTAGATTACCGCGATCCATCCTTGTGTGCCTTTTATAAATTTTAAGCATACGTCTATATGTATAAATTCCATAAGCCGAGTTACAAAGGACTTGTGAACATCAATTTGAGAATGGGTTTTGAAAATTGGGTCAACGCGCGTATGTTACCAACTTCCTTCCTCTTTTACTTCTTCCTCGATTGGATCCACCCTTTTCCTTTCCGCTTCTTTTATCAAAGTAAGGGCCAACATTCACGGCATACAACAAATACTGCCTCTGCCTTTGCCTTTGCCTTTGCCTCCACTCCTCGTTTCTCGCTGAATCTTTATTGCATGTATTCTTGCAGCAGCAGGCCAACTTTGAAATGAGTGTGGTTGCTCGTTGCTATGCCATTATCATAAACTTGACGAGGCTATTACTAGGTGCTGTGCAGTGCTGGTTGCGTCGTACATTCGGTTCTTAGAACGCTGCTTACTGTCGCTAGACGGTAATTTTTTATGACCTTCAAGTCACTTATGAACAAATTAGAAAAGGAAATTCTCATCTTGATTTTCAATTTCAGGTTTCTTTATATTCTCTGTGAAATACTGATTCTAATTCTATGATAATATCCTTCATTTTCGCCATGTTGCATTCTTGCAATGCATCGCAACACAATTAGTGTAGGTATTATCAAAATTATTGACAATTCATGGGATAAACTCTTGAAATCACTGTTTTTAGGGTTAAAAATAAAAAATTTGATTCAATTGAAGATCGATAGAATAATTGAAGATTGATATAATAATTGAAGACTGATGTAATAATTGAAGATTGATATAATAATTGAAGATTGATATAATAATTGAAGATTGCTATAATAATTGAAGATTGCTATAATAATTGAAAATTGTTTACGTTATATGATTATATTGAAAATTGCTATAATAATTGAAGATTGCTATAATAATTGAAAATTGATATAATAATTGAAGATTGCTATAATAATTGAAGATTGATATAATAATTGAAGATTGATATAATAATTGAATATAATATAAACATTGAATATAATTTCTTATATTGAATAAGAATATTGATTGCATAGCTGCGAAATGACGATTCACATGCTTTTGGACGTTAACATGAATTCAAAGGTCACGATTCAACATCATTTCGATGAAAATTGCAATTTTTCAAATAACGCTCTTTTGAAGAGTAGACCATTATTTCAAAGTCTTTCTTCTAGGGACATTTATAGCGAGGGAAAAAGGCTCTTTTTGCCTAGTAACGATCACAATCAGAACTTGGAAACACCCTGGAATCGTTAGATTGTAACTAATGCTTATAGACGTTCGTGAAACAATTTTCTACTGTCAAAAGTATCGCTTCATAAATAAAGCTGAATGCAATTCAGAAACAGAAAAATGAGGGTAAATTAACCCTTATCGCGTGGCACATGTGTCCCGCTTTATGAGAACAGATGGCTCATGCGAATCCCCAAATGCCGTTGTCCTGATTTTCATTTCGTATTCTGCACTTCAAACGTTAATATTTACGGACGTTATTTATGTTTCTCGAAATACGCATAGCTTTATAAATTGGACTTTTCCGGAAGTTTTGACTAATGCAGCTTATTGTATGCCAGTTTCTCTTCATCCCTTTCATATTTCCTTTTCGAATATACTGTTGCACTGTAAAATCCTAAGCTCCAATTTTTAACTCTTCTGCATAACATATCAAAGTGACTATTTTAAAACAAAGTGCAATTGTTCTCCAATACGTCCAATAATTTTTCTCTAGTGCAACAAAATCGCTTTTTTGTATGTATCTGCTATTTCTTTCTATAATATCTATTTTCGTTTACCAATTGTTTATCTATTTTCGTTTATCCATTGTTTATCTATTTTTGTTTTATCCATTGTTTATCTATTTTCGATTATCCATTGTTTATCTATTTTCGTTTATCCCTTGTTTATCTATTTTCGTTTATCCATTGTTTATCTATTTTTGTTTTATCCATTGTTTATCTATTTTGTTTATCCATTTTTGTATAATATCAATTTTCATAACTACGCTATACACAAATTATGAACAATGCTTGAATTTAAAAAAATGCAAAAAACGTTTATACTTGAATAATCTATTCAAATACCACAGGGTGTAATTATGTAGGAAGACAAGTGAAGAACATACATTGAAGTAAAACACAACATTGAAGTACATTGAAACTAAAACAATATAAAGATTGAAAAATTGAGGATGCAGTTTGGTAAAAGCTGAAAAGGGTAGGATTAGGATTTTCAAGAGACTGGGTCTAATTAAATTGAAGGTTGCCCAAGAAACGAGTCTAACAGGAAATCAATGGACTCAACATGAAATTATCGTTTGGTCACGTTAGGTCGATGGTTTGTAGACGCGAGTTTACAACGCGCGGCAATCATTTGCCGAGGGAATAACAATATATAAACTTGAGGTAGGCAAAAAATTTCTGAGCGAATTTAGTGGCTCGTGTCTCACGCGATCAATGGCAAGATGGATAAGTTGATTGGTTGGCATTGGGTCTCCTGGCGATTAATCGATACCTCTCCAAGGTCATAACGAACATAGCCACGGGAACAAAAGTTGCAGCTTACAGCGTTTAATAGGATTCATCGCTGAGCAAAAGTTGCAAATGTGAAAGGGAGACCTGCCCCTAGGCACTCACCTCTTACGTAACATCTTTTTAAAACAAGGAGAAAACAATTTTTTTGCATTTCATTTCTACGTGAGTTGCAATTCAATCTCAATCATATTCATATTTGTCTTTTCTAATTCTTTTCAGTTTTTGGTTCATTTTATTTTAAATTTGCAATTACATTTGTATTTATTGCATTTACATTTGTATTTATTGCATTTACATTTGTATTTTATATTTGCATTTACATTTGTATTTTGTATTTGCATTTTATACACGAATGTAAGCTAAATGAATAATTACACGTATCATCGATTGGCTTTTGATAATCTACAAATGCCACTTGATGGATAAAACCACAAAACAATTGACTATGTAGGTCACGAGATGACAGACGTAAATTGTGTCAAGTTCGTCGGTCGTCTCGTTGTTCATCCACTCAACAAGGAAACAACAATAAATATAAATCTTGTAAAGAAGAAAAATGAAGAGAAATCGCTATTCCATTATTTGCTTTCAGAAGGTTTAAAAAGATCATCACGCAAACAAAACATCTACATATTGCACTCTATTGTGCATAAAATCGTTTTATTAAACATTCGCTAACGTTCTAATTTCCAACTTTCTCTTGAGATATTTATATTTCTAAATTTTGAAAGTTTCCTTAAACTTTTCCTTATTTGACCTTCCAAAATGTTTCAATGTTTTCCAAATTTGCAAGTTGTAGGGACAGAGGGAAATTTTCAATTTCTTCAAATTTTGAGAAAACGGTCCATGTAGGAAGAAGAAACACGTGACTTAGGTTGAAAACAATGATGTTTAGTGTTATAGTTAAAGAATGCGTATGCATATGCATTTTAAACAGGGTGTGCACGTGCACTTCGTGGAGATCGGGGGGTCATCGACTTACTCCATCGTGACTGGGGAAGTCGATGACTGATTAAGAGAATGATTTGGCTCTCTTTCCCAATCCCTTCTTTCGACCAAATAAATCCAGTCGTTTATCAAATAAATCCACAAAACCCTGATAACTTTAGCAAACTGCTAAGAGTAGTTTGTCATTCACTATTCGAGTCTATCATACTCTACAATGACACACTACTATTGACACTATTGACACTATTGACGCTATTGACACAAATATTGACACAACTATTAACACAACTATTGACACAACTATTGACACAACTATTGACTCTACTATTCACATTACTATCACAGTTTACTTAAAAGTATATGAAATTGATATATCAAAAACATCAAATTGATGAAGATTTTGGGATTAATTTGATACCTTTTGTGATCAATTTGATACCTTTTTGTGGTCAATTTCATACCTTTTGCGATCAATTTGATACCTTTTGTGATCAATTTGATACTTTTTGGTGTCAAGTTGATACTTTTAAAGAAAAACTGTGATTAGCACTACATTTACTATTCTAAATATGTGACGCTAAATATGTGACGCTAAATATGTGAGAAGGGACCTTATTCGCTCTTGATATAAGGTCCCTTCTCTCGTGGAGCGTCACATACAACCAAATTCAAACTAGACCAAGAAGTTGAACGAAAATTGAAAGTTTCGATTTAATCCAACAGTTTAATAATACACTTTTGATCACTCCATTTCCTGTTAATTATATCATTAATTAGCGAAAATTCTATTAATATTTACATATTGCGGGGAATTCCAATAAAGGAAGCATTGTTAAATCACAAGAAACTACTTCGCACGCGTGAATTGACTTTAGGAGAGAAGACTCATATTGAGATTTTTCCAATAAAGGACAATGTATAATTTTTTCGTGTGTGTGGGAATGGAACTTAGCATAACGAGGAGAGAGTTTAGAGTAGGTGAAAAAGGGGTTTATGTACTTCTTATATAGTTTAGTCGTAAACGAGCAAAGTTACACTGGCGATAAGTGTGGTCTGTGTATGCTTCAAGTTTAATGATTCGAAGACACGCGTTCTGGGCATATAGTCACACTATATACAGGTAACGACATCGTCGCGACGCCACGTTTTGTCCCCACAGACGACCTCAAGTTATCGCTCTCGTTGCGAATAATGGACAACTTTCTGGGGTAGTTAGAGATGCCAGATACAAATAAAAAGAGGAATTCTTTTTTCAAAGAAACTTGCGCATTCCAATCCTAGAATGCTTTCCTAAAAATATCTCGTATTTTACAAAGCTCCAACTACTCAACAATCTCTGTTATACACAAAAGCGTTGTTGCACAAAAAAGCACAATTTTCATATTTTTTTTTATCTCGTAGACTTGAATGACATTTAAAGAAAGATCAGAATTTAACCATTTAGTGAATAACATTTGTTTTAAAGTTATTTCATTGCATAAAGTTATTACATTTTAGAGTTATTTTATTATATAAAGTTATTACATTTTAAAGTTATTTTATTACATAAAGTTGTTATATTTTAAAGTTGTTTTATTACATAAAGTTATTACATTTTAAAGTTATTTTATTACATAAAGTTATTACATTTTAAAGTTATTTTATTACATAAAAATTAACATCTATGTAGCTAAAGTGTTTAATTGTTAAATTAAAATGTTAAAATTAAATTTAGCTGTTTGAATTTTTATAAATTACGCGTACTGATTGTAACTTTAACACTTTTTAACACTTCTTTTTTTTATAACACTTTGTGTATATATTTTTAAGAGCTAGTGGAATTGAATAAATGATGGAGTAATGAGGCAATGAGATAATTATATAGGTTATAGGATGAATGAATTAGTAATTTGCTTGTCGCTTGGATGCTTCTTAAGCCGACGAGATTTTCTTGCATTTTGCACACGGAACGCGTCGATTACGAGCTACGGAAGGTTTTGCGGCAAAATTAGATTACGTAAAATTAGATACCGCAAAGCGCCGCACAGGGATGCACGAATTCGTCCATGTCTTTCGAGAGCAACATAATTGAGCAGTTTCTCAGGACATCGAAATTATCTCCCTGCAAAGTCAAACCCTTCCCAGTAATTAAGTGCCAACATTCTCAGGATTATATCTCCATAAAACAAAAACGTATTAAGATTTTCTGTACATGATTACTAATCACGTGACAATACTAATAATATATGATGTATGAGTGAAATTATTCTTCTTCAAAATAATAATTTGCTACTTTTGTGTCTTTGATCGTGTCATAATTAAAATATAACAAGCTCTTTTTTATGGAAAAAGGATTATTTTGTTTGTGCATAAAAATCAAATTAAATGTGTAATTGAAATTTATTTAAAGATAGCGATGTTTCGTAGCCATCTTTAAATGGTTCTTTATAGCAGCAGAGTTCAAAAATTCCTCGGCCATAATTGCGATAAGCGAGTAGTCACTTAGATAAGCGCTCATTTGCTTACATTAATGTCAACTTTGTCGATAAAACGGGAAAATTTCTTTTTGTCTATTTCTTTTTAAAAAGAATCACGATAATTACAAAAATAGACATTATTTACAGTCTAAATTGTAATTCTGCGTTGAAGAGAAACCTGCTTACATTACCGCTAAACGTTATTCACGGTACTTTCGAGGGTCACAGCGCCCTGCTGAGCTTAACAAGCTACGGAATTCCGCTTCGTGTCGTGAAAGATCTGAAACCAGCTTTAGAGATCCAGCTTTTAATAATACGAAAATGGAGCAACACTTTTCCCCCTGCGCTTTCTCCTCTTTTTTCCCTCTAATTCCAAGAGAAAAGAATCTTATATCAAAGTAATTTACTTAGTGTTAGATTTTTCATTCATTCATTTTCTCCACCTTTTCATTGTCATTTTACATATTCTGTTTCAAATACTTTTACCAGCAAAAAAATAACGTGCAGAAAATTTTAGAGATTTTATTTCCTTTGCTTTAAATTTAAAAGTTGGAAATAATTACTTGAATGGAATTGAAAGAATTACTTGAATAGAATTGAAAGAATTACTTGAATAGAATTGAAAAAATTACTTGAATAGAATTAAAAGAATTACTTGAAATAACTTTTTAAACATCAGCATTTGTGTTTCATTATTTTTCTTTTTCTGTCTGATATATTGTTATCTTCTATATTTTTATCACCCGTTTTAATTTGTGTTTCTATTCGGTATTATATTCTTCTTTCCTATTTACTGTTTTTATTCTGCTTTTCACTATTTTCTTCTGTTATATATCACTTCAATTCTCTTCATATCTTATTCCATCTTCCTTCTTTTCTGTCCATAATTTTTTAAAAAAGTAAACAACTCCTTCTGTTCTTCACACCATAAAAGCCCCAGTGGTCGTAAATTCCTGCCTCGGGAACGACAAGAAACACAATTGCTTCTGCATTTACTTCAACGATATTTCTACTGCTCAAGCCGAGGGTCATTCGCTAAATTTGGCACACGTCAACCAATAAATATTTTACCAATACTCCAATTCCTCTCAAAAATTTACAAACCTACGACTTCAAATTCCCATTGAAATCATGCAAAATAATTAAGCTCTAAAACTGCAATATATTTAACAATATGCAGAACACAAAATTAAAAAATCTGCCAATGCCAAAAAAAAAAAGAATTAAAACTTATAACATTTATTTTAAACAAAAAATTCATTATCACGAACAATTTTTAAAAAATTGAACTATGAAAAATAGCTTGCTTACTGAGACAGGAATAAAGCTTTTTTATTGAAAAATACAATTCCAAGTGAGAAACAGAAAGAATAGATTGTTTACAAATACTGATAAAAGTAGCAAATGAAAGAAGGCAAAAATGAGAAAAACAGAGAATTATGTTAATATATGGTAAAATGATGATAATTTCTCTGTGGCAAAAGAATTTTCGCCATGAAATATAAATTATTTATTTGCATTAATAAGGTGCCTGTTTTGGCTTTGCTTTAAAAAGTTCTCGAGTAGATAAGTTAGTTGACATCTTAAAGAGTGTTTCCAAATTCGTACCATCGACGTGAGGTCGCTACTAATGGCCATCGTTATTAAGGACAAGGAGAGTAAAATGACAAAAACACACTTGTCGATAAAATTTAAACTTTCTGTTATTTTACGCCTCACTTCCCTCTTTTCCTAAATTATCAAATGGACAACAAACTTAAAAGCCCCTTATATTTGTTTCTAAAAAAGTTGAAAGCCCCTTACATTTGTTTTTGACGAACTTCAAAGCCCCTTATTATTTCCTGCTTTCTTAACACTTTTCAAAACACTAAAATACAAACAAAAAAAAAACTAAAAGTACAACGAAAAAGTACAAATTAAAACAAAGGGAAAAAACGAAATTGAGAAAGAAATGTATTAAAACAGGTTAACCGCAAATTTTTCATTTCAAATTTCCCTGACTTTTACCTGACTTCCAAGTTTTCCCTGAATTTCAGGAATAACTTGAAAAATGGAAAAGAGAAAAAAAATTTTTAAAATTCGAAATGTTCCTAGAAAGTGTAGTGTTTTCAACTTACGTTAAAATTCGTGTTCTTTTATGATGAATGGAATAAAAAAAGAAAAATTCAAAAAAAGTTTCAGGAGCATCTGGAAATTTGCGAAAACGTGAATTTTTCCAAGATGTCAATTTCTCATTAGACATTTTGACAAATTACTAATTGATCCAGAAAAGTGTAGTGTTTCTAACCTTCGTTAAAATTCGTGTTTCTATATGCGGAATCAAATACGAAAAAAAAAAGCAAAAAAAATTTCAGGAACACCTTGCAATTTGCAAAAACGTGAATTTTTCAATAGTGTTAATTTCTCATTACAAATTTTAGCAAATTACTAATTGATTCTGAAAAGTGTAGTGTTTCTAACCTTCGTTATAATTCATGTTT
>WNHD01000654.1:0-40954 GCA_011057455.1 Ganaspis sp. Gsp50
TTTAGTGTGTAATTTAGAAAAATAGATTAAAAAATTCACAAAATTATCAATCTGTTAAATTTATTTTTTTCTACATTCAACTTTAATCCTAAATGCATAAAAGTAAATAATTTTAACAAATTTATCGCCTTTATTGTAGTTTTTTTTTTTAATAATTCAGCAATGTAAAAAAACATTTTTTTTATAAAAAAATGAACAGTTTTTACTCTTAAATTTCCAAATTTTCATAAAATTCATTGGCCCGTTGCAACTGAATTTCAGTTCCCGACTATTTACCGGTTTTCCCGACTATTCCCGGTTTTATTTTTTTCCCCCGGCTATTTCCCGGTTTTCCCGATTTTTCCGGTTAGTAGACACCCTGAATTAGTATAGAATAAATGGAATAAAATAGAATAAATGGAATAAAATAGAGTAAATGGAATAAAACAATGGTAGGATCGATTTTCAAAATTTCTTCAAGGCGTTCCAAATACGTTTCCAAATTCCAATTGTTTTTCAAATAATTCCAACTCTGTAAAATCCATTTTCAGTCATTCTGAAATGCTTTCTTATTAGCAAGAAACTTTTTAGTTAGAATATCTGATTCAATGCAATGATAAACCAATCAACTGGAAATGTTCAACAAATATTTAAAATTGAAATCACCGTGGTTTGAGCAATCATTTCAAAGACATCTCAATAAACTGGCTTGATCTAACAAAAGATTGTCCATGATTACTTAAGACTGGATTTAAATTTTATCCATTAGGGCTACTCATTAATTGATTCGACTATATAATGTAATGATTCAACTTTAAACGGATTAAATTAAACTTTAACGGATTGGACTACTTTTTCGATCAGATAACACCGCGGAGCAACATCTTAAAAAATCTGACGAGATTGTAACTACCTTTGGAAGCTACATTCGAATGGTATTGCTTAGAAACAAGATTCCAACAAATCAGATGTTCTAGCCTAAGTTTCTATGCACGCAGCAGACAGAAAAAAAATTGGTTTAAATCCGTTTCGTGTTACTTTGAGCCAATGCTAAAGTACATAGACAGTGGCGCCCTCTTACTGGATTACATTTGTTTCGTATTGTTTTAACACGATCTTAAAAATAGCACTTTTTATTTTAAGTGGACCAATTTTCGGAAAAAATGACAATTACCGTCAACAAAATTTTCAATTTGTGCAAATCAACTTCAATGAGTAAATACCAACTTCAATGAGTAAAAACCAACTTCAATTAGTAAAAACCAATTTCAATTAGTAAAAACCAACTTCAATTAGTAAAAACCAACTTTAATGAGTAAAAACCATCTTCAATTTGTACAAACCAACTATAATTTTAATTGGATAAAACCCATTAATTTGTACACAGCAACTTTATACAAACCCAACCACAAACTTTAATTTTTAGACGAAACAGCTTAAATTTGCAAAAACCAAGTTTAATTTGTACACAGCGACTTAAATGTGTACAAACTTTGATTGGATAAAGCCAACTTTAATGTGTACAAACTAACTTCAAATGTTGTAGACATGGCGTATTAATAATATTAGTATTGACCCACATCAAATAACAAAATTAAAAGTAACACAAGTGTCACAAAAGATGTGACATAGCCAACAAAAATATAGTTATTAATATCCACAAAGAAGCGACAAAGAAGGAACAACAAAGCAGTGAAATTTCAAAGTTTGTAACACAAATATCAGAAAAACAATTTGGTTGGTAAAGAACTAAAATAAATATTAGCCTCAAATAATGGAACATATATTACTAAAGACTTTCAAGAAAAGTGTCACCTTAATGGATAGCACAAGTTGGTCAAGAAAAAAGAGAAGAGAAACTTTAGTCGACATGAGTTGAGTACAACTTTTCAATGTTAGAAAGCGAGACATTTTTCTTCCTGCATGTTTTCGACGCAAGCGAATTCATAGAAATATGACAAACTTGCTAATTCAATAGAGCTACAAAATCCCAACTATAAACTCCATAAAAAATCACAACCATAAGGATTCCCTGATAACTATCCACTTTATGCGAAATCATAGAACTTAGAATTGTATACAACTATAGATTGTTTGCGATACCATACAACTTGCATGCGAAAACATACAAATAGATTGTATTATACGAAAACATACAAATATATTGTATGCGAAAACATATATGCGAAAATATACAACTAAGATTGTATGCGAAATCACAGAAGAATTGTGTGCGAAATCATAGAAGGATTGTATGCGAAATCACAGAAGAATTGTACGCGAAATGAAAACTAATAAATTCTATGCAAAATCACAACTACGGAATCTATGAGAAATAACAAAGGAATCTATGAGAACATAACCCTAAATTCTACGAGAAATAGCACCTCAATTCTATGAATCGATTTTACATGATATTTAATTTTTGACTAAAGCTTACTTAAACAAACATCCTAGTTCAAAGTAAACACATATTCAAAATCGTTTTGTTCCTCAGGTTAGAAATGATTCTTTTTTAACCGAACCGACAAAAGAACCCCTTATTCAAATGACGAAAGAATATATCTCTTTCCCTCAGAACAAACATACCTTGTGTAATCTCTAATACTAGTATTTTCTTTATTTAGGTATAACTATATGAGTATGAGTATAGATTAACGACAAATTCACCATTGCTCTTTTTCCACAAGATAACCCAAGCTTTCAAATACTTAACAACACTACAATATTTACATTTTCATCAGATATGTAAGGCATCAAGATTAAATTATACCACCAAATATCGATCGCTTTGGTAATGTGTGTACTCAAACTACTCATACCTGCATAAAATTAATGTTTGCAATCAAATTGATCCTATTTGCATCGATAATTTTGTTTCACTTACATTCTATTACTTTTGTTTTCATTTCCATAATTAATAAATAAGCTTTTACAAACATTTTTTCCTCCATATTGAATTTGTAATTTTAACAAGACGAAAAAGTGCACTTTTAAAATAGAGATTTTATATAATCATGATTTTTATATAATCATCATTATATAAAATCTCTATTTTTTAAAAACATTTTCTGTAGCACTGGTTTGGTATTTCACTTTTTTGTATTCCGGGAAACTGTCTTAATTAACAAAAATGTGAATTTACGTTTAAAAGGCATTACTTAACGGGTAAATAATACGTTGACAAATTTTAAATGACTTAACGTTTAGTGTTCTGATTAACGGATTCTGATTATGAAAAATGTTCCTTGAATATTAAGAAATGCGTGAAAAAAACAAGTGAAACAATTTTTCGGTTTAAAATTTCTTTTGTGGAAACAATAATTCTAAAAGTTAAGAAAAATGAATAAGTTTACTAAATTTGTTAAAAAGCTGCTAAAATAGAAAAATGTTACAACATAGTTATATACAACTGTTTCAAAAGTTGTATTTAATCGTTTGAATTTGGATAAAAAAGATATCGATTTTGAATTTTGATTAAAAAGATATAAATTGGGATAATAAAGATATAAATTTGGATAATAAAGATATAAATTTGGATAATAAAGATATAAATTTGGATAATAAAGATATAAATTTGGATAATAGATATAAATTTGGATAATAGATATAAATTTGGATGATAAAGATCGACTTTGAATTTGGTTAATTTAATCTTGACACCTGACCTCTAAACATCTTTTACTATATACTGTAAGTGAATTTTAAGTAAATATACTTTATCGATTAACCACCTTGGATTGTGTACTCTTTTTATTGGCGCTGCTTATTATATTAGTATTATCTCAGGTCAAATGCATCTCTCTCTCTTTCGCTGGACTACCATAATAAATATCTATTCAAGTTTGATTGATGTACATTCATCCATTAGTTCTTTACAATTCACGATGACTTTTTTGAATCCAGAACTTTCCTCTCACTTGTAATTTCTCCAGCTACAAGCTATAGATTAATGTCAGTTCATATTCATTTGTCAAGCATGATTTTCCGTAATGGATGAAAAATTGATATTATTTATATGGCATAAATTGGAAAGAAGAAAACAAAGAAACAACACACCTTTTCAGAGTTCAACATTTCAAATAGCAAACAGCATTGCACTTCATAAACGTGTTCTCTGCAACACTTGCGTATAACGAGACTACGAATGATGAAGTGCGTTTGGTTAATTGTCCTCTAGTACACCTTCACCTAACTATCAACCATTCATATCGGATCGATACTGATTTACAGCCCTCTCTCATGTAAATTCCATAATAATTATTAGTTCAGAAGAAAAGCTATCTTCAAAGAATTTTATAATTTGCATCTTTCTTAATTGCTACGTCAGCTATAATATTTTAATTGTTATTTTAATACGCAGAATGAAGAACTTAATATTGTATAAACTCTGAAGTTGCAATTTTAAGAAGAATCTAATCTTATTAAAATCATTGAAAGAATTTTAGTCTCTTGTGAATAATCTAAGGTTAAACTAAAGAATTGTATAAATTAAAAAAATGCATGATCATAAAAATGCATGATCATAAAAATGCTTGATCATAAAAATTCTATACTAAAACACGTTATTAAAGTTGAAACTTTTTAAGCAATGACTACATTATTCAAAAACGGTTAACACTTGCTTCTGGTGTCACGGTTAGCAATTTGTTCCACATCTTTAGGCACAGGTACAAAAAAAATCACTGACCAGCACGGAACACTTTTAATTGATTGAAGTAACTGAAGGCAATTTATTAAAGGGCAAAAACCGTTTAAATACTTGTGGCTTCAGTTCGAAAACTAATTCAGTAACATGAAATTATGCACGGAATACTTATACTGCTTAAGTATATGAAACTTGAACTTTCTAGTACGTACTACGAAAAATGATATCAGTAATGGTATTTACTTTTTTTCGAAAAAGTTCCCTACGTAAAAGCTAACTTGTTTCTATATTTCGAAAACCTAGTTTCTGCATTATATACAATACATTATTGCCCATTGTATACAATATTTGTATATTTTGTACATTTTATGCATATATTGTATCTATTATACATTGTATCTATTATACATTGTATCTATTATACATTGTATCTATTATACATTGTATCTATTATACATTGTATCTATTATACATCGGTATTTATATGATAAATGTCATCTATATAATGTAATAAACCTTGATATAAAGTTCTTAACGATCAAATGAACGAAATTTTTATTCTTCTATTTTTAAAAATTCATTTTTGTCCTAAATATTATTTTATACGTAACAATTATTAGGGGCACATGAATATTCACCAAATTTGACCTAATTTTTATTATACCTAAAGTCAAATGACCGAATTAGAATTTAAATTTAATATTTCTAAAACAAATTCTCATTAATTACATTCTCATCAATAATGAGAGTGTATTTTTATTCTATAAAAACAATTTCTATTTATTCAAATTTTCCCTTGAATTCTTCCTTTTATCCTTTACCAAAAAACGTTGTTCATTTAAACATGCAAATAAAGTACCGAACATTCAAATGAACGAATTTTTTTGAGGCCTCATTTTTTTTCTTCTATTTTTAAAAATTCAGATTTGTTCTAAAATATCATTTTACGTAACAATTATTAACTTTGATGTTATTATTGTTTAAAAACAATTGTTAATTTTCATTAAAAAAATTAAAACGAAAAGAAAACAATTCGTTCAAATGAAAGACTTTAGAAACATCATTTAAACACTAAATAACATCGGTATTTAAATATTTAAACATGGCTTTAAACATTGAAATATACCAAGTTGAAGTCCACAACGTTATTGATCAACGATTTGAATTAAAAATATTTTTCTGTTTATTTTTTTCTTTGCAATTATTATTTTAAAGGGTCTTCCAAAATATATTTTATATAACAAATTTTATTAAACAAATTTTATGCAAAAATGTTTATAATATTCTGCTTGAGGACGTTAATATTTTTTTCTAAATCGTTGATAAAAACGTTGTGAACTTCAACAAAGTTGAAATATGAATTTAAATATTGAAACATGGATTTAAATATCTAACCATAAGATTTAAAAATTTAGAAACAAAAAATAGAACAAAATGGTACAAAAAGATTTCGTTACTGAAAAGTTATGAATAATAAATGCACATTTACCCAAAGCCAATGTTGTATATCCAAAAAGGTAACAAAATATCCTTAAATTTGTGTGTTTGGAAACAGTCACACACTACTTTTTGGATGAAGTCTAGCACCCCCGTTGATCAACTCGAAACTTACAACGTTACCACACGCGGCTTTTCCCGCTGTCTTTCTGGTTTTCTCGCACGCACAAAATATGCCGGCTGCACACACACGCAACACTCGGTTCTCTTCTCTCTTCCAATCTATCTCACTATCTATTTCACTCCTTCATCCTTCTTTCTCGCACTTTGCCGTAGGACGTGCCAACTGCCGTCGTCACTGTTAAACAAAACATACACTAATAACTGAATCACCAATTTACGCGTTATATTCTCCGTCTCCACAAACTCTCACTATCTTTAGCATTCACAATAGAAATATCTTCAACATCCTCCTCGTTCTCCTCATTACCCTCTAAATAGGTGTCAACATACAACTTGAGCAATAAAACACAAACAACTAAACTTAATGCACGAAAAGAACTAATGTGTCAAAAAGAGCTAAGGATGTCATCGATGTTTTGATTAATAAAGTGTTCAATTTAGAATAATACATGGAATAGAATTTTTAATCTTTAATTTAGTACTTTATGCATTTCCGCAAGAACGTAAAGAACTAAGGGCTTTACAGAAAACCCGAATTTGCACTCAGGTACTGGTTTCCCTCTCTACAAAGTTTTACCATTGAAACTATTTCTGAATATTTAAACTTTACAATTATCGTTGTAATTCCAACAAAAACAATACGTTTGTATTAGATGTTATGACGGTTTACTCCAAAAATGTTTTATAAAGCTAACTTTAAGGGAATTGTTATCTTTTTAATTTTAAAAGTTGAGAAAAGATTATTACGGAAGGAAAAGGGCAAAAGCACGATCGATAGACAAAACGGTGAGCCTCGGTCAATTTCTCTTGCGTCAATTCATCATGGGTTCCTGGGTTGAAAATTATAGTGAGCCAGTATGGCGCCGATATCTCGCCCTGTCTTCTCACCTTCGAGGTCATCCACTCGTTCGTCCCACAGATCGACCTGACGGTTCATCGCCTCCAACAACACGCAGGACAGAATCCTTGGAGTTTGAAACGTTTTAATCTCGTGGAGACATGTAGGGAGCACCGGTTGCTTCCAATTCCTCGAAAGGATCATACGAGTGTTGTGATCAGTGACAGCTCGAGGGTGGGGAGAAAAGGTGTGATCGCCGGCAAACGCATTCAAGAATGCGAATATGGGAAAGGATTGCCATTCAGAATTTCGGAGTTTACTTCAGGAGAAATCGACTATAGAGACAGGACTCCCCTTCGAAAGCCCCTCGCTTTTAGAGGGCGGAGGGCACGAGAGGAGTGTAGGCGTTCGAGGGAATGACAGAGAAGGAGAGCTGAGAGTGAGAGAAAATGAAAACGGAGAGGATAACCAAGAAAACTGACAACGTCGAGGCGAGGCTTGTGCCTCCCACACGACACAAAACACCGGACACTATCACTCAACGGCGTGTGCTTACCACCACTTTTCGGATGAAATCCTTTCCTGAGGTCGTTCCCCGATTTGGTCCTTTTCTGTTGGGACCGGCTAGCCGAAGACGTCAACGATGACGTCGTCTGGTACTGTTATCACACGAAAACTCAGGAGCGCGCACGAGCAGCGTCCACTGTCCTGCCGTACACAATTCGGCCGGCGGCGGCGCGCATTCCCGGCGCTAAAATGGCGATCGAAGTGACAGCTCGCCTCGCTCAGAGCCGGACCTCCCTAGCAGGAAAATCTTGCGCGCGACGATCAAGAATTTCCACAAAATTGGAGCTCACTTGAACACCTGAAACTCTTTCAGGTTTCTTTTGACGCGTTACACCCACGTAAACTCTGATTTTTTTAGTGTGATGGCGGCGAGGTGATACTCCCTTTGCGCCGACGGATGCGTTAGCACCACCCTACCGCTAGTTCTACTTGCCCGGACTCACGGGACAATACTGGGCTCCGCCGGCCGCTTGCTCCGCACTTGCGCGAACTGTACCCCCACTCTTCGGCTCGGCGCAGCCACGTATCAATAATCAGGGGACCCCGAGCAACTTTTTGCAACACAAGATAAAATCCTAAAAATAATACTTTTTTCCTTCTAAAGCTTAATTTCGCGAAAAATGTTGTTAATTATTATGTAAGAAATAAAATAGCCCCAAAAGATGAAAAATACGATCTTTTTTTATAACTTTGTTATTCTTTGAAGAAAGTGCAAGGTAACATGAATACAGAATGCGTACCTGGAATTTGTTAGAGGAATGGAAGAAACATTAAATTTTAAAAATGTAATTCACAAATACACGGAGCTAATTATTTAATTTGTTTATAAAATTGGTGTAGAAATGGTAAAATTATAATCTTCAAAGCATGAGGTTATTTTTGTTTAATTAAGCCAATTTTCAAAACACTCAAACGGTCAAAGAACAAATTATTTAATTTAAAAAATAAGTAGAGAATTCCTAATCCGCATCTCTTTTTGCTGCATACTATTTAAATTTCTATAAACTGGCATCTTTTTTTGCTAAAAACTATTATAATTTCTTAAAAACAAATTCTTTTCAACAATCAGGACATTTTTTCAACAATTATTTTATCGTCATTTTTTACTGAATTCTTTTCGGTATTTTGCTGGAAAAAAATATTTTTGAAAATTAATTTTAACTGTAACTGTAGTAGATTCTTTTATTCATTTTTTTATTCAAAAGCAAAATTAACGAGAAAAATGAATAAATTCAAAAATATGAAAAAAAAAAGTTTTCAATCTACTAAAGTAGATTTTTTTATTCATTTTTCTCTTAAACGCAAGATTAATGAGAAAAATGAATAAATTCAAAAATATAAATAAAAAAAAAAGTTTTCAATCTACCATAGTAGATTGAAAACGTTTTTTTCTATTCGTTTTTTTATTCAAACGCAAGATTAACGAGAAAAATGAATAAGTTCAAAAATATGAATAAAAAAAGAAAGTTTTGAATCTACTGCAGTATATTTTTTATTCACTTTTTTATTGAAACGCAAGATTAACGAGAAAAATGAATAAATTCAAAAATATGAATAAAAAAAAAGTTTTGAATCTACTGTAGTAGATTTTTCCTATTCATTCTTTTATTCAAACGCAAGATTAACGATAAAAATGAATAATTTCAAGAATATGAAGAAAGAAAAAGTTTTGAATGTTGTTATTTTAATTAATTATACAACATTCATATGTTATTATTTTAATTATTCGGGAAGGAACTCTATTGAAAGACCCCAACACCACTAAGAAATCAGAACTTTTTCTTTATTTTCACTTTGGGTCGCACAACAAAGTCAATTTTTTTATATTTATTATAACCTTCACTTTAATTAATCACCTTAAATTTAATGATTAACTTTATTCATTAAATGACTGAAATGAAAGACTCAAAGTGTCAATAATTATTTTTTGGAAATTATGTAAATATTTATTTTTATTTATATTAAGTAATTTATCTCTAATTTAAAAAAATCTTCTTTCTTTATGAATCCAAAATTTTTAACAAACATACTAAATACATAAAAACAACTTAATAATGAATAAAATATAGTTCCTTGATTTTTATAAACTTTTTTTTAAATTGCAGTTTCACCTATACGAAAAGAATGAAAGGGATTCACCGAGAGACAATATTTGAAGAAAAAATAAAGTGTACATAAAACTTGTAATAACACAAGCTGGACCACGCAATTTCCTGTCAATCCTGGTTCCGAATCCCATTTAGGATTTTAGGAAGAATAAAATAAAGGTTGCCGTTAAAAGGATCGTAGTCCATTAGGCAAGAAGTCCCTTGAATATAGTCGTCGTAAAACCTTATTGGAGGTGTAGAGAAAATTCGTTACCACGCCTAAGAATTTTCTACAGGAATTGATTTATTTAGAAAATCAAATAATAAAATCAAACTAGAAATAAATATACCTGAGAATGAGGCACGTGATTATTTTTCGTTACATATCTTTAGGATTCTAAACAGAAGAGAATTGATCTTTATTATAATATTGTGATTTAATACCAGAACCATGTCATAAACCTTTTGCCTCAAAATCTTCATTACTCTCCTTTTACCTGTCGCTTTTGTAATTTTGACCCTCGTTATTTCCTGACCCGCGCACTAAATTCCACATGAATATATCCAACTTCCCTTTCAAGGTCGTATTTGCAATACCAAATCAAGCTCCTGACCTGCTTCTGAATTAAAAGCAGAAATGCTTTTTCAAAATTTAAGAAAAATCGTAATTTAAGAAGAAATTTTCAAAAGTTTGTATTTGTGGTTCTATTTGATTTGAGGAAATTATTATTTTATGGTATACTGTGGTTTCACATACTGAAACGTAAAAAGAAAAAAATTTAAATAACACGAAAAAGAATTTGTCTAGAATAGCAAATAGTTTTATTAAAAAAAGCTAAAGTTTGCAGTAGTTATTCCTATTTGAAAAATCGGGTATCCGAAAAATGTTTTGCTATTCCGAAAATATTTTTTGCGTGATGTAATAAAAAACATTATTTATTTCTTTTTTTATTATTTTTATTATTTTTGAACAACTGAAAACTAAAAAAATTCTGGACACATATTAAGGAATTTATTACTTTTCAATTATTTCAAAACTATTTCAAATTAAATTCGGTTACCCTTTTATTCTCGTTAAATCAGCTCCAAAATTGCTTTCGAAAAAAAAGAGATTTTAATAATCTTTAATTAATTGCACGTCAATTTAAACGACTCTTAAAAATTAGATATACTATTCATGTTGAAGCAGACTTCTTTAAAATAATTTTAAAAAAATGTCTTGGAAATTAAAACTATTAAGCGATCTTAAATATGTAGACAATAATTGAATTTCTTAGAATTTATCTATTTTTAACTAACATTTTTTTCATTAATAAGAAGAAAAAGCTTTTCATTAATAGGAAAAGTTGACTTTTACTTTCTCGATCTTTAATCTTATTTCTTCTATTGTTATCGTCGAACTCATAAAATTATATTCTTCAATAAGTTCTTAATCAAAATCGTCTCTATAATTAATATGAACAAACTGATCGTTATAAAACAAAAATGAAAGCTACTTTTCTTTTTATCAAATAATTTAGACATTTTACTGATTAACAACAAATTCAACATTTTTTAAAATCATAAAACAATATTTTACAAACTTTTGAAAAATTGTTTATTAATGTTAATGTCAATTAAATGATTAATTAAATGATTTTAAACATTTGTATTAAAAATACAAAATACTGTGTTCAAATTCTAATTACATTCCTCCATGTTTTTCAACCGAAAATTTTATTTTGTTGAATTTTATTTTTGTTTTATTTTTGTTGTACAAAAACATTTAATTTAATTAAATAGAAATTAATTTAACAATTCATACAAAAATAAAAAAAAATTAATCAAAAACAAAATCTTTTTGAAACAAAAACACTGCAAAATACATTTCAGAAAAAATTCAATTTGCACTAAGTTCAATTTAACAGAAAGAAAAAAACTGCTTCGACTAATTACATTTTTTTTTAATAAACCAAAATCCGTCAACTTGTCCCTGGGCGAAATGGACCCGATTTTCTCTGCGAAAATATTTTCAATTCAATATGTACCCTTGAGAGAGATTTTTCCTCGGTTGAATTTCTCTATTTATTGAATAGACTTTTGGAATAGATATTGACTAAGTAGATAGAAGGGTTCGAAATTTTCTCGTCTCCTTTTGAAGTTGTACCGACACTGTCGAGCAGGACATGAGATAGTATCTTTATAGCGCACATCAAGCGAATCGCATTGCCGATTTAATTTCACACGAAGCCTTCACAGCGTGAAACGATTGACCTGCGAACCTTGGATATTAAGATTTTCTTTTTTTTTCTATCAAAGAGAAAAAAGTGCTCTTTGTATTAGTGCTTTCAAATGTCAACTTGAAATTTTGTTGACGTGAGATAACGTCTCAAACAAACGATTCAATTTATTTACGAGATCAACTAATCACACGTTAAATCATTTTACTTCATTCCAAGACTTACTTTCTAATAAATCTCTCAGAAATATTTTTTTCTCCTTTAGAAAAAATTATTTTTCTTTTCATTTTTTTCTTCTAGAAAAAATCTGCTTTTTTTAATTTTTTCTTCTATAGAAATATTTGTTTTTCTTCTTTTAAATTTTTTCTTTTAATTTTTCCTTCTATAGTTCTTTTAAATTTTTTCTTCTAGAAAAAATTCTTTTTCTCTAAAAAGAATCGTTTTTTCTAAAAAGAATCATTTTTTCTAAAAAGAATCGTTTTTTCTAAAAAAAATTCTTTCTTCTTCTATTAAATTTTTTCTTCTAGAGAAAAATTATTTTCCTGTAAATGAATGAGATTGTAAAAATAGTAAAAAGTAACTCGTCTAAATAAAAAATATTTTTTGTGAAATAACTTTTAAAGAAAAAAATGTACAATGTAACTTTCTTTAAAACAAAATTCTACATTCGACTTTTATAAAAATAATTTTTACGAACAGCTCTTGTGTATGGAAAAGAATATTAATTTCAGAGAGATTTTTTAGAAAATAAGTTCTTTGAATGAAGTAAAATGATTTAACGTGTGATTAGTTGATCTCGTAAATAAATAAAAAACTAATGTAGAATTTTGTTTTAAAAAAGTTGCATTGTAAATTCTTTTTCTTAAAAAATTATTTCGCAAAAACCATTTTTTTAAAGAAATTATTTCAAATCGAAATCATGGGTCCGAAATCATTTTTTAAATTATTTACTTTACACAGAAACTATTTTTACATTCTTATTTTTTTAAAAAAAAATATTTATTTTTTTAGAAGAAAAATTTAAGAAGAAAAGCAAATTCTTTTCTAGGAGAAAAATTAAAAAAACAAATTTTTTTCTAGAAGAAACAATTACAAAGAAAAACCAATTTTTTCTAGATAAAAAAATAAAAAGGAAAATAAATTTTGTAAAAATGAAGAAAATAATTTGTTTCTAAAGGGAAAAAGAATTATTTTTCTTTTAAATTTTTAAAAAAGTAAAATTGTAAAAGTGTATGTGACAAAACATACTTGAAGAAGAAAAAAAGAAAAAAAACTCCAAAAAACTTGAAGAAGAATATGCAAAGAAAAGTATTTCAAAAAATTATTGACAAGAGTGTTAACTTTTAGTTTCTTAAAATAAAAATAATAAACTTCAGATAAAAAAGTCTAATGAATGTTGTTGAATGATTTAAGAAGCAATTTTGTTTTCAATAGTCTCTGGAATGATTCTTAAGTTAATAAAGTTGACTCTCAGTGATCTGGCAATGAAAGTAGATTAAATAAAATAATTAGAAGCTATACGTGTAGCAAGGGATTAATTTTTATTTAGTGATAGTAATAGGGAACATGAGCATCCGGAGGGGAAGAAAATCAACGCACTGACCTGTAATTGAATTTTTGTCGCCGACTAAATCAACGAACAGACCAATCACTACTGTCTACTCTGCATTTGGATTAAACTAGCGCTCACTGTTTGAAATTTGTTAGTTAATCATTATCGTAATCGTTTCAATGAAATAAACGAGCTAAACTAAACTATTGCTTTGCAGTTTATCTTCAAATTAAAGCCCAAACAGAAAAGGAAAAATTTTACAATTTGACTTGTAAATCAAGTATTTATCACCACTAACAAAAATCACAGATTTTCACATTTGCAATCACTGATTTTCAAATTTTCTTACAATTTCAATCCGTTACTATTCAGTAATTTTTGTTTGTTATTCGTTTCTATTTTTCTTTTGTTTTATTTTTTTCGTTATTACTTTTATTATTATATTATTACTTTTATTTATAAAAGTAATAGTTTTATTTTTTGTTATTTTTTTTGTTGCATTTTATTCCAAATCCTCTAAAATTCCGAATATTTTAAATTGTTCAATATCAACTTTCGCTTTGCAATGTTAATATCTAGACAGGATTTTAAATTCTTTATATTTAAACTCAATATTCGGCTTTTAAAAATTAATATCGAGAATCTAGGATTTGAAATCATTTAATATTTCTTGAATTATTTATCCTCGAGACCAATGTAGTGTTTTTAAATACTAATATCCAGAAAGTATTAGAAAAACTGTTAACAAGTATGGTTACATTTACCTTTTATGGTGTTGAGAATTAAATATAGAATATGTACGTCTTTTCATTAATCTGCTTAGTTAATGAGAATTAAACAAACTTTAATTTTTAACGTTTTCAATTTAAGAGCAAAGCCTTGTAGAAATTTTTTTAGGAAACTTCAATTTAATAAAAAAAAAGTGCAGTACGATGAGAAAGAATAATTGTTGATAAAAAATTTAAAAGCACTGCTGCTGTTGCCAATAATCACTAAGACTGACTTACCCGGATTTATCTCGCAGTGAACCAGTCAATTTTTTCTGTATCCATCTCTTTGTTGGGACGTTGCATGTTGATATCGAGAAATTATCTCCACCTACTCATTTATTTACCACTCCAGAATAACACTTCTCACTGCAATTATAATTTTACAATCCATTACTAAAAGAAAAATAACTGAATAATAAATTCTCTACAGCATTTGAATTCTTGATCTGACGTGACCTAATAGCAGAACTGAATAATTAAAAAGTTGATAAAATTGTCAAGTTTCTTATCTGACTGAAAGGAATATCATCCTGAAAAATTAATTACTTGAAGTCTAAAAATCTCTTCATGTAAAATTATTGTTTAATAAAATCAATATTACGGAACAAGAATATTGGATGGGATATTATTGAAAGGAGCTTTTCTTTTGATGTAGATAAAGATAGGATAAAAAGTTGGATATACCTAGATAAAAATTTCTTAAACTTTGTGCAACTTTTTACTTTTTAAGAAATCGTTTAAATTTATGTATCTGGGTTTCGGTTGCTATCACATCCATATACATATATTGTGAATTTTCAGGATCAGGTTCTACATCTGTCACTGTTAACTCTTTGTACAGCCATGCGGAAGCTTCGCTTCCTGATGCTACCCTCATTCGAATATGTATTCGACCTGTAGCTTGCAACATCACTTTATCTATTCTTTTTCGCAGCAAATCAATACCTAAACATAAAATGAAAAAACGTATGTAGATTAAAAGATTTGACGACTTGATTAAATTTTATTAATAACAACCCTTTTGGAAAAGCTCTACATTTTAATGGAAAATACATAAGTGATTCTTTTGTTTTAATGCTTGTAAATCAAATTTTGATACTCGTGTTATAATTTTCTAATACTTGAAAATGTAAACATGAAAAATGATACATTAAACAGAAAGGAAAAATGATACATTAAACAAAAAGGAAAACAATACATATTAAACAAAAAGAAAAACGATACATATTAAACAAAAAGAAAAACGAAACGTATTAAATAAAAAGACAAACGAAATATATTAAACAGGAATTAAAAGTTTGCAAATGAGATCCAATTTACAAATAAATCATTGAAATGAAAAATAGAAAAATAATTAAGATCAGGTTAACAGCATCTCTGAATATTAAATTCCTCTGAAATATATATAAAAAAATTTTATAACAATTTAAGTGAAAAATAATTTAAAAAATCGTATTTAATTTTATTTCATGTGAAAACTTGCCTGTAAATTTTGTAGAAGAAACTGCTAAAGTGTCATTATCAGTAGAGACTTCTTCAATTAAATCACATTTGTTTGCTACTTCGATAATTGGTCTATCATCTGTTACAAGTGACTCCAAAGTAGACCTCACGTGTTCTATTTGAGCATTCTTATCTGGGTGACTAGCATCGTAAACATGTATTAGCACATCCTAAAAAAATAACATTATATTACATTAATAATTGTAGCATTAAAGATAATTTGCCAAATTCAGGGTTGCCACAAGTATTGAATATCGATTCTCACTGACATTTCCCTGACTTCCAGACGAACATTTTTTCTTTTACATTTATATTTTTCCCAGTATTTTCTATAAAAAACCACTCCAAATTAAATAAAACATTTTACATAACTTTAATTTTTCTTAAAAATTTCTTCAACTCTAAGCATTTAACATTTTTCCAGGGATATATATGACACTCTGAATTTATACAGACTTTCCTAAATAACTATTCTTTCTGGAGAATCGAATGAAAAAAGCACTAATGCAAAAAACATTTCATGAAAACCTCGAAATTTGCAAAAATGTGAGACATGATTTTTTTTTTTAAAATGAAAATATTCGTGCATACTTTTTTAAAATTCTAATTGATACAGACAAGTGCCAAAAACGTTATTATATTCAAATTGGGGTGCTTTTTCCTGGGTAATCGAATGCAAAATGAATAAATCGAAAAAAGTTTCAGGATCATTGTCAATTTGCAAAAACGTGAATCCAGAGAAGTGTAGTGTTTCTAATAAGCATCAAATTTTAGCTCTTCTAATACTGAATTGAATGAAAAAAAGAAAACCTAAAAAAAATTTCAGGAACACAGTCAAATTTGCAAAAACGTGCAACATGATTTTTTATTAGTAAAAATGAATATTGATGAACACTTTTTGTTAAAATTCATAGTGATCCAGAAAAGTGTAGTGTTTCTAATAAGCATAAGATTTTAGGTCTTCTTATACTGAATTGAATAAAAAAAAGAAAATCCAAAAAAAATTTCAGGAACACAATCAAATTTGCAAAAAGGTGCAACATGATTTTTTTCAAGAATTTAAAAAATTGATGTTTACATTTTTTTAAAATGCTAATTGATCCAGGCAAGTCTCAAAAACGTTATAATATTTAAATTGGGGTGCTTTCTTCTGGGGAATCGAATAAAAAAAAGAATAATTCAAAAAAAGTTTCAGGAACAATGTCAAATTTGGAAAAATGTGAATCATAAAGTTTTAAAATTAATAAATGGAAAATTGATGCACAATTGTTTTTAAAATTCAAATTGATCCTGAAAAATGTAGCGTTTCTAATATGCATAAAATTTACTCTTTTTTAATGCTCAATCGAATAAAAAAGAGAAAATGCAAAAAAAATTTCAGGAACACTTTCAAATTTGCAAAAAGGTGAGACATGATTTTTTATTAGTGAAAATGAGTATTGATGAACACTTCTTGTTAAAATTCATAGTGATCCAGAAAAGTGTAGTGTTTCTAATAAGCATAAGATTTTAGCTCTTCTTATACTGTATTAAATAAAAAAAAGAAGATCCAAAAAAATTTTCAGGAACACAGTCAAATTTGCAAAAAGGTGCAACATGATTTCTTTCAAGAATTTAAAAAATTGATGTTTATATTTTTTTAAAATGCTAATTGATCCAGGCAAGTGTCAAAAACGTTATAATACTCAAACTGGGGTGCTTTTTTCTGGGGAATCGAATAGAGAAAGAATAATTTTAAAAAAGTTTCAGGAACAAGGTCAATTTTGCAAAAACGTGCAACATGATTTTTTATTAGTAAAAATGAATATTGATGAACACTTCTTGTTAAAATTCATAGTGATTCAGGTGTAGTGTTTCTAATAAGCATAAGATTTTAGCTCTTCTTATACTGAATTGAATAAAAAAAGAAAATCCAAAAAAAATTTCAGGAACACAGTCAAATTTGCAAAAAGGTGAAGCATGATTTTTTTCAAGAATTTAAAAAATTGATGTTTACATTTTTTTAAAATGCTAATTGATCCAGGCAAGTGTCAAAAACGTTATAATATTCAAGTTGGGGTGCTTTTTTCTGGAGAATCGAGTAAAAAAAGAATAAATCAAAAAAAGTTTCAGGAACACTGTCAAATTTGGAAAAACATGAATCATAAAGTTTTAAAATTAATAAATGGAAAATTGATGCACAATTTTTTTTAAAATTCAAATTGATCCTGAAAAGTGTAGTGTTTTTAATATGCACAAAATTTACTCTTTTTTAATGCTGAATCGAATAAAAAAAAGAAAATCCAAAAAAAATTTCAGGAACACTTTCAAATTTACAAAAAGGTGAGACATGATTTTTTTTTAAAAAAAATGGAAATATTCATGCATACTTTTCTAAAATTCTATTTGATCCAGACAAGTGTCAAAAACGTTATTATTTTCAAATTGGGGTGCTTTTTTCTGGACAATCGAATGCAAAAGGAAAAATTCGAAAAAAAACTTCAGGAACACTGTCAAATTTGCAAGAACGTGAATCATTAGGTTTTAAAAAAATAAATGCGAAATTGATGCACAATTTTTGTAAAATTCAAATTGATCTTGAAAAGTGTAGTGTTTCTAATATGCATAAAATTTACTCTTTTTTAATGCTGAATCTAATAAAAAAAAGAAAATCAAAAAAAAAATTCAGAAACACAGTCTAATTTGCAAAAATGTGAAACAAATTTTTTTTAAGAAATTAAAAAATTGATGCATACATTTTGTTAAAATTGTAATTGCTCCAGGCAAGTGTCAAAACCGTTATTATATTCAAATTGGGGTGCTTTTATGTGGGGAATCGAATAAAAAAAGCAGATGTTGAAAAAAAATTCAGGAACACTTCTGAATATTCAAAATAATGAAATATGATTTTTTTAATAAATATGCAAATTGATGCATTGATTGAAAATATTTTAAGAAAGGAAAGTCAGTCAACACAAAATTTTCATAAGAGCTGTAATACTTACAGAATCAATTGCATCTTCGAGAGTAACTATGAACGGAGCAAGCAATCCTTCTGGCACATCTTGAATAAATCCTATGGTATCCATGTAAACAATCTTTATCTTGCTTGGCAGAAAACCTTGATGAGCAGTTGTATCCAATGTGGCAAATAATTGATTCCTTGGTACTAAAGATGGATCTCCAGTTAATGCCTTAATTAGAGAAGTTTTTCCAGCATTCGTGTAGCCAACTACAGCAACACTAGGAATATCTAAAATCTTTCTTTTATTTCTCACTAAAATTCTATGTTCCTGCAACTTTTTTAGTTCCTTCCTCAGTTTGATTCGGCGACCTTGAAGAATCCTTTTTCTAGTCTCCAGTAAATTTATTCTGTTACCATCAACGTTATCATCTACGAACTTTTTCCATATGTAGGGAACTTCAGCAAGAGCTACTTGAAGCTTCGCTTCGGGAGTTTTCGCATGCAATCGAAATATGTGTATCACAATGGCGTATCGATCAAAAACCGGAAGACCAAATTCGGTTTCTAATTCTTCAATTTGACTGAGCTTTAACATGTTCACGCTCACGAAAACAGCTGTCACATATTCAGATGCTTTGATTCTATTTTTTAAATCTTGGAGTGAACCTTTGCCAGTTAATTTTCTTCTTTCCAAGCTCATTAGAGGCACACACTTTTTATCAACAACTACCCATCGAGGTAAAGTGTTGATGAGAGCTTCTGCTTCTGCCATTTGTAATTCTGGGGTCGTGTTTCTCTTCTTATTTCTACCCCATTTTACGTAAGGTTGTATTATAAAAACTCGATTACCACCTGCAATATTTCCTAAAGAAACATTGGCCATTTCTTCATATTCAATTAAATCTAATTCCGTTTCGCTGCTTTCGGTTGATTCATGGTTAAACCTCGCAACGAGAGGTGGAAATTTACAAATTCGTTTTGAAAATTCAGGAAACACAGTCGGTCGTAATTTGGTTTTCAAAATTGGAACTAGTCTTCGAAGACACTGCATTTTAATTCAAATTATTCGATATTTTGGAATAATTAATTTCAAGATTGTTTTTTAGAAGTTTAGTAAAGGAATTGTTCGTTTTGGTTTATGAATTTTTTACTTCGTAGTCTCTTTTTGAAACACTTCTAATTCCTTTCTTCTTTCTTCTGCATATACATTTTTAATGTTTTTTACGCACTCTTTTTTGACAATATAACAACTTCCAAAACCTGTACTTATAGTGCAAGCAGCAACCAGAAGATATTTCGCTTCACGAGTCAAATATCGTGAAAAAAAATGGCTAAAAATAAATGGATATCCAAAGATACCTGAAATTGAAATTTTATGTATATAATTAGTTGTAAAAATAGATTGCAACATAGGATTGTAACAACATAGATTTGTAGAATGAATGAAAATAAATAACATGACAATGATAGAATAATATTAATATGGAAATAATATGAGGTAAATTTATGAATCAAACATATATATTTACTTATAAATTATATTTCTCACCTAATGCTAGTCCACATGTACCTACTATACCACAACGACCTCCACATGTTGAAAGTTCGGCTTTTAATAATTGATCAGACCATTTTTCTCCTAAAGGAGCACGTTCTCTCATTAATTCTATATTGTTCATTGGAAATTCCGTAGGTTTATCTAATACCACAAAACAGTGCCAAATATCTGTGAATTAAACATACTATTAATAAATAAACAAATTAAATGTTTTATAATATGAGAATTTATAATTATACATTATAATTTATAATTATACATGTGAATAACAATATGCAAACTCAAGAGTGTATATTGTACATATGAAATACATAACATAAGAATGATATTTTTCGTTTTTTATTCTACTCTTTCAATTTTCAACTAATAATAATATAATATTAACACAGATTTGTAAATTGTCATAAATAATTGGGCAAAATAGCAATAGACGTCCGTTATTATGCAATAACATAACCTACAATTATCTGTTTTCATTTTTTAAACATAATACTGATTTTGAAAACAATTGCAAAAATAAAAACAAATTAATGAACAAATTTTATTATCTTCTTCCATTTTTTATTTGTTTTGTCAAAACAAAACAAAATTAAGATATTGTTCTAGAAAAAGTAAACAAAACATACATGAAAGAAAATGATAAAATTTACATTTTTAGAAGGAAACAAATGATATTAAACAATTACCTGTTATTGACACTGAATAATAGTACTTTCATACAATTAACAACATAGTTTTAACAATCTTCATTAAACAAAAATACAAAAATGACACCAGTTGCAAAACGGAGCATGTTTTTGTCTCGCATGCTTTTTTAGGTTATGTTTCTCATGATTTTATCAACGTCAGAACTTCAGTCCGCACAGAAATATCGTTTGGAGCAGAACTATGTAGTTAATTATACAAGAATTTTTCTAATTATGCAGTATCAAGAGCTAAAAAGTGTTGTAGGCCATTGTGCTACGTATCAATTTATATCAAATTTAAATTTTATTGAAAAGAAAGCAGGAAGTTTGCTGAAATTTCACAAAGTTGATTTGCAGCAGGACAATAACCTTTATTAAAATGGAATCAGGAACGTTAACAAGAGTTTTACACGATTTTCTAACAACTAAGGAAGGAGAATTAAGTCTCTGTAAAGGAGATTATTTCCTGGTAGGTTCAATTATTTTTAAGTGTCATTTTTCGGTTGAAAACACTGTATTTGAACATTATTAAATACCCCTGTAAATTACATCATGTGTAGATATAAAAAGTAATTTTTATTTGACCTTGTATTATGCTCTAGAGTACTTTTTACGCAGAACTTTGTACGCGTTGATTTACTTTTTTATCGAATAATAATTCATTTCTTTTCAATTTGCGTTGTTAATTAAAACCAATGCGTTTTTAACAATCAAAGATTGACAGTTTAATTTTCATGTATTTTTTAAACAATGTCAAAATAAACTGCATTTATTTGAATTTACGTTTTATAATTATTTATTCATAAATGTATTTTTATTTATTTATTTCTTTTACTTTATAATACATTTTTAATTATTTTTTAGTTTCACTCAGTCATTTTAAAAGAGAACGTAAAAGAAAGTATAAAATGATATGTTTTGTTATCAACAGGAAATGAATCTAGATACAGAGTATTAATTTACTGCATATAGCTCTCTAAATGCGATTATTAACATTTTTGTCATTAAATTCTTTTTAAAATTTAACGCATTTTAATTATTTCTACGTAAAACTTGTAAAAAAATTCTACTCTAATATTTTAGTAAACAACTTAAGAATATTCCAAAAGCCTACTTTAATGTTTCAATGAACAATTCAAGATTTTTCGATAAAATAGAAACAAAATTATTTTATTTTTATGTATTCAAATTATTTTATTCTTCTTTAAATGTATAGTAGATTAGGTCCATTTAGTGCAGATTTATTGTTAATGAAATAAAAAAAAAAGGAGAACATTTTGAATATGGTTAAAACAATTCAACAATGACTCTTATTTATTTAAAAAATTTATTATTTATTTTAAAATTTATTTAAAAATTTTAAAGTCTTTTACATGATTTTGAATTTCAAAGAAGTGTCCAGAGGGTAATTATTATTAAATCAATATTTACTCTAATTATTACAAATTTTAATTTTCTGCCTCTATTTAAAAATGTATTTTACATTTCTTATGCAAATTTGTTGTGTTTTAGATTTATAATAATGTTGACAAGCATTGGAGTTATGGACAATCCGACAAACAAACAGGAAAGTTTCCAGTAAGCCACTTGATGCAAGTTAACATTCCATTCGTTGACGAATCGGCATTTTTATTTATATCAATTGCTCCATTTCGTGGCGAACAACCTGGTGATCTTCCTTTCGAGAAAGGTAATAAACTGACAACATCAAATTTATTAAGCATCGCTTTGATTTTTAATAAAAGAAAAAAACACCTCATGTTTATATTGCTTTTCTTCACCTCCTTCCATTGATCGAATTTCTTTTTTACTAACTTCACCAATTGTCATTTAATCTAGTTGCAAAAATACGTATTAATCAATATCAGGTCGTCAGTATTCGAGGATTTTTACTCAAGATTAAAAAGATTTATTGTTTAATAAATGTTCTTGATTCATAGATTGATAAGATTTATAATTAGGTTTATAATAAAAAAAATGTTTATAATTATTTAATTAATTATAAACAAATTTATAATTGTTTTATATAATTATAAAAAAATTTATAATAGTTTTTTTAATTTAATTAATTAATTAATTTATTATTCGTTGTTCAATATTCGTTCCTGTATTTTAGAATAAAAAAATAAATCATAGTTAAGAACAAATATAATAATTGACATTTAACAGGAGAATTCATTGTGGGAAGAAATGAAGTACAAGCAGGCTGGTATTCTGGCTACTCAGAATCCAGAAAAGGAATTTTTCCAATTACTCACGTATGGGAACTGAATAAAGAATTAATCAAGGTATTAAATATTTTTATAATAATAATCCTTGTACAATATTCTTGTTTTATAATTATTTGTGACCAAAAAAGTTGCAAATCAAAAGAAGAATTGCCAAACCACAAAATAGTCTAAAATCGACTTTAAATTCTGTCTTCCAGACACGAAATTTATAATGAAATATGTAATAATAAAAAATACATCACTATTCGGTTTATTTTGCTAAGGAAGCAATTTTTCCTTTCCATAAAGAAGCATTGTTTATTTTATTTAACCCTTGTAGAAATAAATTTGTTTCCTTGTAGTAAAATTTGTTTCTTGTTTTTTAGCTTCTTATTCTTATTTTTTTCCATATAGAGGAAGCTTTGTTTTATCATTTATAGCTTATACTGCTTTATTTATAGCTTATTACTGCATTGTTCAATTCTAGCAACCATCAAAGAAGAAATCCGTGAAAAGAAAAGCGAAAGTGAAAACTTCCATGAAAGCGCAGCTTGATGAAGAGTTAGATTTGATCGAAGGGGAAATAATTACAGTAATTGAAATCGTAGAAGATGGCTGGTGTCTTGGAGTAACTGAAGACAACAGAAAGGGCACTTTTCCTGAAGCCTTTGTAACTTACATCGAGGATGCCAGTGTTGATGAAACTGACGAAATTAGCATGCCCTTAAGCGATCCTTTGCCCCAATCAATTGAAAACGGAGGCCACATTTACAAGGATTTTGGAGAAAGTTCAAGTACTTCGTATTCAATGAGTCTGAATGAGCCTGCACCAAATTATTACGATTTATTCCCCGAGCACTCGTCTCAAAACACTCTTCCTGAAACTCAGATTCCTAATTGCTCTGATCAATGTCCAAATCCACTCGGAGTAGAGCCCTACGCCATAACCCTTTACCCCTTCCACGCTCAATTCCCCAACGAATTAAGCTTCGAATCAGGTGAAGTAGTTCATTTGATAAAGCATATCGATTCGGAGTGGGTAGAAGGTTCCATCGAGTCAGTCAAGGGCATTTTCCCTGCTTCCTACGTGAATATAATCGTCGATTGCGATAAGAAGAAAGAAGAGAAAGTCGTTCCAGAGGAAGAGGATGTTTTCCCAAAACAGGAAAATGTCTTCGTGCCGGAAATGTCAGCCAGGGTGGAATACACCTTCGAAGCGCAGATGGACGGAGATTTGAGTGTCGAGGAAGGAGATGTGGTTAAAGTTGAAGAGGTGGCGAATGAAGATTGGATAATTGTGAGAAACAAGGACGGCAAAATTGGATCTTGTCCGAGTTCTTATTTAAGTCCTTTGGCAGAACTTTCAACGGAATCAGTGAGTGCAGATGATTTTGTTGTCATCAGAAATCATGAAGCAGCTGAAGCTGAGGAAGAAACTAAGGAAGTCAAGAGATTGTCGTTGCCTCACAGACCTGCTCCACCGGCTCCTGCTCCCGGAAGAGTTCCTCTTCAGAAACAAACCAATGTTCCTGATGATGATAATGTCGATCAGGAGAAACAGAAAAAGGCTGATAAACGACAAAATGTTATTTCGGAATTAGTTTTGACTGAGAAGGAATATGTGAGGGATTTGAATGTCACGTATGAAACGTTTAATTTACACAATCCGGCTTTTCTTGAAAGTAGAGGTATAGATGTGACCACGTTGTTTGGAAACATAGAGGAAGTTACGAGAGTTGCTGAGGAACTTTTGGAATTAATTTTGAAGTCTATGAAGGGCTGTGAAGAAGACAAGCAAACTATTGGCCCCTGCTTTATGCAAATGGCAGACAAGATGCAAAATGCTTATGTTAAATATTGTACCAATCATGAAGCGGCTCAGATTCTTTTGCAAAAGGTTCGTTTTTTTTTTTAATTACTTGAATAAACTTTTATTATTTTGTGTTTTATTTTCTGTGGATTTGAATTTGAGTTGAGAAATGTAAAACAGAAATCAAAAGAAATTAAAAACAGAAACTAAAAACAGAAACTAAAAACAGAAATTAAAAACAGAAATTAAAAACAAATTAAAAGCAAAAATTAAAAACAAATTAAAAGCAGAAATTAAAAACAAATTAAAAGTAGAAATTAAAAACAGAAATTAAAAACAAATTAAAAGTAGAAATTAAAAACAGAAATTAAAAACAAATTAAAAGTAGAAATTAAAAACAGAAATTTAAAACAGAAATTAAAAACAGAAATGAAATACAGAAATAAAAAACAGAAATTAAGATCTTCTTTTAAATCAAAGAATTGGTTTGTTTTTAAAGAATTATAAAATTTTGGTTCTTTACAGTATTCAGAAGACAAGGACATCATGGGTGTTTTTAATAAAGGAGTTGAAACTTTGAAACGTCAAGTAAATTGTTTTAACATGGACTCCATTCTAATAAAACCAGTTCAAAGAATTTTGAAATATCCTTTGCTGTTAGGCGAATTAATCAAGGTAAAATAAAATTTTTCCTTTAATGTGTTTTCTGTTGCAATATACTTATTTATTGCTTATTATAATTTACTTTTTACTTTCCTTTTGTTTATTATAATTTACTTTCTATTTTCTTTTTGTTTATTATAATTTACTTTCTATTTTCTATTTGTTTATTATAATTTACTTTCTATTTTCTTTTTGTTTATTATAATTTACTTTCTATTTTCTTTTTTTTTATTATAATTTACTTTCTATTTTCTTTTTGTTTATTATAATTTACTTTCTATTTTTTTTGTTTATTAAATTCACCTCTTCTTTTTATTTATTACAACTTTTTATTTCCTATTGGAACGAATTTATCATTCTCAAAAATGTCAATTTTTTGCTCTTCTTTTTTTTTCTTCATTCATAATATTTTTAGTTTAGTTTACTTTAGTTTAGTTTAGTTTAGTTTAGTTTACTTTAGTTTAGTTTATTTTAGTTTAGTTTATTTACGGCTTATACACCTTTCTACAAAATAATATATCTTACAAAAATTATAAAACATAAGAAAAGATTGAGAAAAAACAAAACGTTTTATTGACATTTCGTAGATCACAGAAGAAGATCATCCTGACAAAGTGAAATTGGAAGAAGCATGTAGCGTGATGTCAGACGTGGCGAAGCACATAAACGAATCCAAACGCAGAAAAGATATAATCTCGAAATATTGGGAATCGAATAACACCTTGAGAGGCAAAATTTCCAAACTCAATATGCATTCCGTTTCGAAGAAATCTTCAAGGTCGATGGCGATGATTTCAGTCTCGCTAGGATCATCGAATCTTGCACCTGATGCAGAATATGAAGAGTTGACGAAACAATTGAAATCGATCGAGGCTTGCACAAAACAAATGGGAAGAGATGTTCAAATGTGCGTCAATCATTTGAATGAAGAAATTGTTTGCAGTGAAGTTCTGTCAGAATTATTGAACCAGTATCATCAGGGAACGACAAATAACGAGGTTTATCAGCTTTATAAAACCCGAGCTGTTATTAAAACGCAATTCTTGAAAGATTTGGAACGCCGTGTCGAAAAAAGGGTGAAGATACCTTTAAAAAGTTTAACACTACTTTTGGAAGGCCCTGAACTCCTGATTACGAAACGGTATCACAAAATGTTGGATTATGATATCGCGATATCTAAAAGCGAAAAGTACAAGGATAACAGAGCAGTAAGTGTTGTAGGATAATTTAAAAGAGAGTTAAAGAATTAAATATTTTTGTTTATTTCTATTTTCATTCAAAGTTGATTTTTTAAAAGAGAAGGTTTAAAAATGGTTTCAATTCTTTTGCTTTGTTTATTTTTTCTTTGCTTTATTTTTTTTTTTTATTTTAATTTTATTTTATTATCCAATATTCTTTTTATTGAAATTTGAACTGATGTTTATAAAGAATTTGTATATATAAATCTGCTGTTTTAAAAAGTATTTTTGCTTCTCTAGGTTCAAGAGGAATTGATGACTGCAAAAAATAACTTTGAAGCACTGAATCAACAACTGAAAGAGGAGCTGCCAATTTTTATCGAAGCGAGTACGCAAATTTTGTGTCACTGTATCAATGCGTTTGCGAACGCTCGAATGCTCCTGAGTGGCAGAGTTATGAGTGAATATATGCAATTATCGCAGGTATTTTTATTTACCATGATTTCCATATTATTCAAAAATTTTTTTATTTTAATTTAAAATTTCATTCGTCCCTTAAATTACCAAAATTTAATAATCTTAAGTAATGTCATCAAATATACAGTCAAATAAAACAAAAAATAAAAAAAAAACATTTGTTTTCTAAAATAAGTGCGAATATTAAAATTAATATTCGAATGTAAGTTCACAACTCTAAATTTTTTTATTTATTCTATTATTCTATTCTATTATTCTTCTATTTTTTTTTTAACTATTTACTTTTCCATATAACGATATGGAAAAGTAAACAAATTAAAAAAGAATTTGTGTCCAAAAATGTGAATTTTCAAAAATTTGAACACAATGATTTTTTTATTTTATTGATTTCATTGCTTGGACGTTTGAAGATACATTTAAAGAAATTATTGAAATTGTACATGAAATTTGAAAAAAGTCTTCTTGTAGTCGGCGAACCAAGTTACGCTGAAAAACATCCTTGAATCGTTTTTGGTGAACCACAATTTGCTCTACAATCAAATTAGTCGATTAAAACTACCAATGGCCAGTTGTGAAAGTGAAGAAGGACCAAATAAAATGTCTCCTCAGAATGAGAAACTAAAAAGTATTTTGAAGAATAGTTATCCGTTGCAAAAATTATTTATAGTGACGGAAAATATCGAAGGAGCAACGCCTTTAGATTTATCTGCAATGGCAGGAACTTGGGTTGCAGTGATAAAGGAAAAAGATCCTACTGGCGATTTTTCAAGATGGTTTGTTGATAATGGCACGAAAAAGGGATTTTTGCCAAATCGAGGCCTCCAGTCATTACGAAATTCGCAGCTGTTAAATCAAAATCGAGTTGACATTGTCACAAGTCAGAATTCAAATATGAATTTAATTTCTTTGGAATCTCCAGAGAAGGAAGTGAAGCCGAATACTGATCGAAATTCATCGCAATCTCTTTGGTATATGAATCTCGAGCCAAAGACAAGTGACGATTGTGAAAAGCACCCTGAACAGGTGAAAGTAAGTGACATTAAAATGTAAACTTCATCGCAACATCAACCTCGTCATTGAAGAACATCCCTTTTTTTACATTCTCATCAATAATGAGAGTGTATTTAATAATATAATTATTATTATTTTTGCTTCTTCGTAGAAGAAGTTTTTGCTAGAATATTATACCAGTGATTATCATGACACCGAGCTTTTATATTTTTAATGCCATTTTTTACAGCTTTCGTTTTTATATTTGACTTTATTTTTATATGTTTTCTACGTCCTGTATTTTTAATAAACATTTGCTTTTAAGTGTTTTAGTTTTTATTAACTTTTCGTACCATTAGTGTTAATTTACTATTAACTGACTTTATTTCAATTTACCGTTACTGACTTGCTCTTAAATTATTTGTTCTTAACTGACGTTTTCTTAACTTTTTCTTAATTGTCTTTTTCTTAACTTTTTTTTAATTATCTTTTTCTTAACTTTTTCTTAACATTTTCTTAATTATCTTTTTCTTAACTTTTTCTTAACTTTTTCTTAACATTTTCTTAACTTTTCCTTAATTGCCTTTTTCTTAATTAACTTGCTTTCAACTAATTTGTTTTGAACTAATTCCTTATCAATTTACTTTTAAGCACTTTGCTTTCAACTATTCACTACTAAATTGGTTGATTATTTCTATTTAATATTCACTAATTTATTTCTCGCTTCTTCTTTAGTCATTATGCTCAAGTTGACATTAACTTCATTTTCTTACCATTTCTATTTCTGGTACATTAATATCGCTTAATTTGTTTTCTAAAGCTTTGAATTGTTTGTGCTTAAACTTTCATATTTAAAAGTAAAAACGACTTAAACTTAAATATAGTTCTTTTAATTTTGTCACTAAAGACTGTATTGATTTTAAGGTCGTTTTTGAACAATTTTCTAACACGCATCTGTTTAAACAAACTTTCTATTCTATTTTTTTTTGCAGTTTCTCTACGCTTTATTCGATTTTGCTGGAGAGCAAGAAGCAACACTGTCAGTTGTAAAAGGGCAGGCTTTGAAACTAATTGCACCTTGTGATCAAAAAGGAAACAAAGAGTGGTGTTTGATGGAAAATCGAGATGGTGAGAGAGGATACGTTCCTCATAATTACTTGGGCCCAAAAGAAGAAGCATTAATTAATTAGATTTTCTATATCGTAGATTTAAAAAAATTTAATCCAAGAAATTGCCATTTGAAAGCTGTGCCTCAATTTTTACACTTTTTAAATGACCGTTTCTGTTTGCATGTTTTTAATCTCTGAAAAATAATTCAATTCATTGTCCATTAAGTGTCCATTTTGCTTGCCTTTCAGTGTTTACAAATCAAAGTATTTTATTTATTTAAATTTAGTTTATTTCATTGATATAAATTAGATTTATTTTAATTATACGAATCGAATTGGTTTTATTAATACGAGTTGAATTGGTTTTATTAATACGAGTCGAATTAGTTTTATTAATACGAGTCGAATTAGTTTTATTAATACGAGTCGAATTAGTTTCATTAATACGAATCGAATTAATTTTGTTGATACCAATAGGATTAATTTTGTTAATTCGAATCGGATTAGTGTACTTGATTGAAATTAACTAAATTTCCATCTTATGGATTTGAATCAATTTTTAATTACTTCATCGAGCTTTAGTTTACAAATAAATAGCAGAAATTGTATTTCTTTTGATAGTATCGAAACCAAAGTATTACAGTTGTGTTTAATTTTTAGACCAATTTTACAAATCAAAGAAAAACTTTTCCATTGTACATATTTTTATCTTTAAGGAATTGTTATTATTTTTTTAGTCAGTGCCCTTATGTTGTGATACTTTGTTAAAAGTTGTATAATTTTCTGAAAAAATTGGCCAGCATCGTTATATATGTAATCTTATGGAATTGATTTCCGACGTATTTCTACATTTTTCCTATATTTGTCAAATTTTTACTACATTTTTATCGCATTTTTGTTGTACTTTTTGTCACAGTTTTATTATATTTTTTGTCACGATCTTGTTATACTTTTTCTCACCGTTTTTTGCATCCTCAAGAGGAAGCTTTGTATCATATTTTTTTGTCACATTTTTGTTATATCGTCGCATTTCTCATTAAACCGAATTTTAATCTCTTACACAAAATTTTATAATAACACAAACTAAAATTTTCATCGTTTTTTATAAATATTTGTATCTTGTCTGTGATAAACAGTAACAGTTTCATTTAGTTTTGAGCGAAATATTTTAAGTTAAAATTATTTTCTAGTTGGATTAGTTAAAACAAAAGTTTATAAAAATTGTTGTGTCATATTTGTTTCTTGTATATTATAACAGTAGAATTATTTTTCTTGAAGCCTAATTTTTACAAAACTATTTTTACAGAAAATGATCATATTTTTATGTGAATGTTGTACAACTTTGAAAAATATATTTAATGAATTTTGTATATTGTAGAAGAGAAGAATAAAGAGTTTTAAAATAAATTAAACTAATTGTTTTGTGATGTAAAAGCGTCCGTTAATCTACGAACACGATTTTGCGAATACGAAGAATACTTTCAATGATAAAAATGGACTAAAAAGACAAACTTAGATTTTAATTTAATTTGAAATATAAAATTGAAATATTAATTTTAAATATTAAATTGAAATATTAATTTCAAATGTTAAATTGAAATAATAATTTCAAATATTAAATTGAAACATTAATTTTAAATATTAAATTGAAATATTAATTTCAAATGTTAAATTGAAATGCTAATTTTAAATATTAAATTGAAATATTAATTTTAAATGTTAAAGAAAATTATTAAATTGAATAATAAATATTTCGAAAAATTGAAGGAAGGAGTGAAGTAAAACACGATAATGTAAAAAAATCGTAATTGCTATATTGCATTACATGTTATAATACATTTACTGCCGTAACTGTTCTTATAATTAATATAATGACGTGTGCTTAATGACTATAATATCGTCTAATAATAATTAATAGTAAAAAAAGCGTTTAAATAAACGAACAGTCTTTCAAGGTACAATAATATTGTAAAACTGCGATATAAAGCGTTTGCACGTTATTATATCCTGTAACTAATCCTGTTATATTAACTGTAAGATTTCCGACAACTCCAAAGTATCAACTAAAAGAAATACTGATCTATAAGGTGAACAACGAGAAGTGACTCAAATTATCTCACAGGCCATTTTTTTCGTAACTCTATATAATAGCCTAAATGCAGCAATCAACTTTTTCTCTTCCTTGTAATTCACGTCTCAATACTTAATCCACATTCTCAAGAATTATTAGTCTCCTCTGTCTCAAGAATTATTAGTCTCCGCTTATTCAAGAACGTTCTACAACTAACATTAAATATTATGTCACGGTAAAGCCTCGATTAATCACGCATTATTATCTCTAATTAAACATCAAGACAAATTTCTTTTTCGATTTGCAACAACTTTTTTCATTCGCGAGCTTCGTTGCAATTTTTTTCAATTTGCAAGAAATGATCATTTTTGTAACTTGCGAGAGTTGATCATTTTTTGAACTTGCAGGAATTGCTTTTTTGAACTTGATCTTCTTTTTAATTTGCAAAAGTTGACAATCTTTTTAACTTTTGCAAAAGTTGATAATCTTTTTAACTTTTGCAAAAGTTGACAATTTTTTTAACTTTTGCATGAGTTGACAATTTATTTAAGTTTTGCAAAAGTTGACAATTTATTTAACTTGCAAAAGTTGACAATTTGTTTTAACTTGCAACAGTTGGGCATTTTGTTTTAACTTGCAACAGTTGGGCATTTTTTACAAATTGTAACAGTTGACAATTCTTTTTTTTTAAATTTAATGAGAATTTATTTTTCAATTTGCAACACTGTCGTATATTTTTGAAAAGCCACTTTATGCAAAAAGTAGATATCGCGACTTTTTACAAATGCACGACAGAATTGTAGCTGCAAATTTTTTTCAAACTCTAACAGTAGATTTTTTTTTACAATTTCACATTTGACAATTTCTTTTTTAATGTACAATGATTAATCTACTTTGCAATAATTGTTAATTTATTTCGCAACAATTTTTTATTTATTTTGTAACTTGTAACACTTTGCTAATTTTTTTTGTTACAATTGTTAGAAATTTATTTTGTGATTCACAACGGTTCGAAATTTATTTTGTAATTTACAACTGTTAGAAATTTATTTTGTAATTGACAACTGTTAGAAATTTATTTTCTAATTTACAACTGTTAGAAATTTAAATTTATTTTGTAATTTAAAACTGTTACAAATTTGTTTTTCGATTTGGAACCTCAGTTGCAAGTTTTTTTTAAATTTACAACAGTTTGTTGCGAATCAATTTTTTTTATTTGCAATCGCTGTTGCAATTATTTTCTTATCCCTTTGTTGAAATTCTTTTTTAATTTGCCACAGTTGATGCAAATTGTTAATGCAAATTGTTGATGCAATTGTTGATGCAATTGTTGATGCAATTGTTGTTTCAATTGTTGATACAAATACAACCTCTGTTACAATTTTTTGTTCAATTTAAAACAGTTGTAGTTTTTGCAACCACTGTTGTAAATCTCTCTTTCGATCAGCAAATTTGTTTTCCGTATTTCATTTAAAACTAAGTTTTACTTAAATTTAGTTTTTTATTCCTCCCTCAGGAATCGAAAGTATTGTCGAATAATGTCGATTAACAATTTTTACGATGACACCAAAAATTCGTTTACAGTTACAAATAATTATTATTTATAAATATTTATAAATATTCATAGAAATATTCATACTTACAAATAATTATTGTTATCAATGATTATAATTAACAACTATTCTAATTAATAACCCTTTTCATGGGTAATTTGCAAAATGCCTAGAATAGCGAGATTTCGATTCGAAAGAGGGAAAAGATTCGAAGATGTAAATTTTATTCGAAAAAGAAATTGTTCTCGATGCAGAAGACCAGTTTTGCACATTTTCTTATTGATCTTTCAAGCACTAATCGCTCTTTTTTGACCCCGACAGGATCAGGATCCGGATTGCCAGGACTCTGGGGAATCGAAGATACAAAATTGTACAAAATGGATAAGATTGAAGAATATTCTAATGCAGGCCTCGTGGACCAGAAAGGCTAGTTTCCAGTAATTTGCTCAGGATGACTCCCGATATTAATCTTCATTAATCAAGTGGATTAATCAAGGCCATTAACCGTAGACTAGCATTGACATTACGTTTCTCGAAGTAAAAACCATGGCGAGTATGAGACTTATTGAAAAACGCGTGCGAGTAACGCGTGACCTGAATCTCGCAAAGATGCAACAATTGTCATCACGACACTGGTGAAGCTCCTCAAGAGCTGGCTCTTAATCAGCTGGATAAAAACGAAGAATGGCTCTTCCATGGATTTGCGAATGACAGAGCTTGTGGACCACGTCGAGAGCTTCTTCCGCAGGATAAACTGTGTGTGGAGGTGGCTCCAGTTCTCCGGAAGCTACCAGCTGGACGAGTTCTTCCAGTTGATGAAGACTTCCGGCTTCGACGGGTTTGATGCTCTGTTGACGTTCTTCAGCTCGTCTGCTGAACTTGGGGAGTAGACGGTCTGCAACTTCTTTGATGACGAAGACTACTCCTCCTTTTGTCAAGCACTGCAAGCTGCGGTGAAGACTTCGGGATGTCGTTCCAAAATCAATGACAACGTCAACTGCTCCTTGGCAGGCGTCAATTGTGCGCTCGATCAGCTGCCGCTCGTATAAATCCTCACTCCACTGGACTACGTTCACCCTGTAAGCAGGATAATGACTGTTTGGTAAATAAATTATGTGCGATTTCACATTGATTGGAGCGCAAGTTCTTTAGAGCTAGTTCTTCGTCCCTGTTGCCAATGTGACAAGATGCACTTGCTGAGAGCAATTCAACAGACTTTTTGCTATTGTTTCATTTGCACTGAATTTGTACCCTTTTTTGCAGACTTGTTAGCGTGGAATAAGTAGAATTTGTGATAATTATAATTTGTGAATAATAATTTGTGAATGATAATAATTTGTGAACAATAATTTGTGAATGATAATAATTTGTAAATGATAATAATTTGTGAATGATAATAATTTGTGAATATTAAATTTAGAATAAGAGACTTGTTTTTGTTGTTTTAGAATTTGTAGGACTTTTTAGACTTGGGAAGTGATTTTTGTGAATGAACGAATGAATAATGATTTTAGAATGGAAACTTAGAATTTTTAGAACTTTTTAAAATTTTTATATAGTGATTGATTTCTACGATTTCTAGAAAATTGTCTTTGGAAGCAAATTTAGAGAATGCAATGAGCACGTTTTGTCTGGAATGTGATGAAATTTGAAATTATCTTAAAACTTGTGAAATATGCTTAATTTAATTTTTATTCAATTCCGTTTTGAATATTGCAATAAATCCGAACAAAACTTAGTCATTCTATAGAAGCTTTGAAAAAACTTCAAAAAGAGTGTTCAAATTTTCTTCAAAACACTTTGAAAGTATTTCAAAAAGTACGTTTCAAAGTATTTGTAGAAATCAAGAATTGGTTCTTAATAAGTCTCCAACTAAAAACTATTGATTGAAACTATTGCGATTGAATATAGGAAAGTTGAGGATTCGATTTGAGGTGATAGAATAAGTAGTAAAATAAAAATAAATAAATAGTAAAATAGTAAACAATAGACAAGCACAATAAATAGTTCATAGTGATAAAAAATAAGGGGTAAATAGAAATATATAATTGAATGAAGAAAGCGAAAAGTAAATAAATAATAGGATGAAGAAAACAAATATTAAATAAATAACGTAATGAAGAAAGCAAATGGTAAATAAATAATTGAATGAAGAAAGCAAAAAGTAAATAAATAATAGGATGAAGAAAACAAATATTAAATAAATAATGGAATGAAGAAAGAAATGGTATATAAGTAATTGAATGAAGAAAGTAAAAAGTAAATAAATAATAGGATGAAGAAATCAAATATTAAATAAATAATGGAATGAAGAAAGCAAATGGTAAATAAATAATTGAATAAAGAAAGAAGAAAGAAGATAAGAACTAAATAAAAGAATAAATAAAATATAACTACAATAAGTAGGTAATAGAATAAATAAAATTACTAGTAAATAAATAACAGATGAATGAAATAACTAATAAATAAATAAGAGAATGAATTAAACAAATGGTAAATAAATAGTAGATTAAGTAATAGATTAAATAAATGAACAAATAAAGCAATTAGTAAATAAATCATCAAATGAATAAAACAAATTGTAAATAAAAAATAATTGAATAAAACGAATAAAGCGCAAACGGTAAAAAAATAATAAAATAAATAGAAAATAGTAACAAATGAAATAAAATAACAAAATAAATGAACAAACAAAATCAGAATAAACAAAGTAGTAGAAATAAACATTAGAATGAACATTAAAATAATTAAAAATGTGTTAAAACAATTGAGAATATAGTGGAAAATAATGGAAAATAATGAAAAATAATGGAATTTGATCGAAAACAGTTAAAAATAATGGAAAACATTAGAAAATAATGGAAAACATTGGAAAATAATTGAAAACAGTAGAAAATAATTGAAAAAAGTGGAAAATACTTGAAACAGTGGAAAATAATTGAAAACAGTGGAAAATAATTGAAAATAGTGGAGAACAATTGAAAACAGTGGAAAATACTTGAAACAGTAGAAAATAATTGAAGATAATGTAAAATAATTGAATAATGGAAAGTAATTGAAAATAATTTGAGAAAAATAGATCAAAGGTGTGTAAAAAACTGAAAATAATTGAAAAATAGACAAAAAGTTTGTAAAAAAGCTTCATCTATCAGGAAGCGTTACATAAAAGAAAGAATAAAATGAAAAAAGTACGTAGAAAAATTTATGAAAAAAGAGTTAAAACTCGAATGAAATTAATAGTTTATCTTCAGAGATTAGAATGTAAAAATATTGAAATAAAAGAAAAGTGAGCACTCGAAAGGGTTAAATATCGGTAGCAAACGTCAATTCCAACGGTTATTAAACGTTTCTCGGACATCCTTGAGAATACACTTAGAAGTAAAAAATGAAGTGATCAACACGTGCAACACTAGTGTTAAATGAATCAATATTTTGTGCTCGTGCAAGCTAAAGTGCATTGACTAACTACCATAAAAAACACTTTTTCTAAAGCTTCTCTCATTATTGACAACCTTGAGATTATTAATAAAAAATTGTGCAAACAGTGAAATTCAAAATTTGCAAAAATAATCAGTTGTCTTTGAATTATTAATTCAATTGTTGTTTGTTTTTATTATTACCTTACCTAAAGGACAAAAATTGTTTGAAATCTTTCCTCTACTGTCAATATTATTAAACTGTTTGTAAGTATTGCAGAAAGAAATAGAAATAAATAAATACTAAATTAATGTTAAATAGAATAAAATTAAAAAAGTATATAAAAAGGCAAGTAAAAATAAAAATAAAAATAAAAATAAGAATAAAGCAATAAAGAGTGATTAAGATATAAAATAAAACTCGGCAAGTTTAATAAAAATCTGATAAATTACAAAAAAAATGTTCTTTGACGTTTTGGATTATAATCTCCAAGTTTCTTCTTTCTGGAATTATTTTAGTTTCTTTGTTTTTATGTATAAAATTTAAATTGCTGGAATATTTTAGAATAGAAAATGAATTGAAGGAATTATCTGTTATATCAGAAGATAGTAGAAACTAGTTGAATGAAAAATGTTTGTATTTCCTTGATATTATCTGATTTGAAGTAAACGATACACTTGACCCCCATGGCTTATCAATTGTTATCAAAGATTTATGCCATATTATTGAGCTGTTAAGAAAAATCCAATATTTTTCCCACACTTTTTGAATCGATTTATAATTAAGTTTTGTTTTCGATTTCTTGTTTTCCTCAGATTAGAAATTAGTATTTTGATTCTCTTAGAAGTTTTATCAGTTGATAATTCTTTTGATAACAGTCAATAACATTTAGGAAAATTGATTAATAAATCTGTTTATCAGAAGTTATCGAATACATGAAATTCATCAAAGATTAATTAAGTTGATAAAATTGAACTAAGAATTTATCTGGCAAAATTGGTTTGAAGCAGACCAAGATAATTAATAAGAGGTAATTAAGATGATTTATAAAAATTAATGAAGATGATTAATCAAATAATGAAGATGATTAATCAAATAATGAAGATGATTAATCAAATAATGAAGATAATTAATCAAATAATGAAGATAATTAATCAAATAATGAAGAAATTATTGAATTAATTGAGAAATGAATCAAAAAAAGAATTTTAAAATGAATGAATGAACGAATAAAATGAATGAATGAATAAAAGATATATGAACTAACGAATAGAACGTATGAACCAACCAATAATTACAGATGAAATGAAAAAGTTAAATAATGAATAAGCATATAACTAAATGAACAAATAATGAATGAATTAATGAAAGAAATGAACTTTAGAATTTATTTATTTAATAAACAATTAACAAACGAAAGAATAATGAATGAATGAATGAATAAATGAACGAATGTATGAAAAAATGAATGTATTAATTAATTAATTAACATATAAATGAATGAATGAATGAATGATGGAATAAATAAACAAATAATACTAGCAAAACACAAAAGATTAAGAAAACCAATTTAAGAATGAATAAATTAATTCAAAGCAAATAATAATTCTTGCATCATATAATATCAAATAATATCTCAAAATAATTGAGATCCAATATTATTTGAATTGAAAAAACATTAAAACCACTGAAAAGTACCAAAACTTTGTAAGTAAACAAATTAATTTTCAATTAGTGGGTCTTTGAGAATTATCTAATCATCTTCAAACATCAATTTGAATTCATAAGAAACTATTATTGTTTTCAAAACTGCCTGGTAAGTCAAAGTCTCGTGTGTAATTTATGTTCTTGCTTTATTAACATACATTAGGCGTTTCAAACTCTGTAAACAAGATATTTTTCAACTATTGCAAAAAGTTTGGACTTTGAACTTCCAAGAGATCCTCGCGATACGAAACTAAGCTTAATTAATTTTCCTGAACTTTTGCCGGTAATTGAATAAAATAATAAAAAAGCTTGCTTCAATTTGCAAGTTCTTCGGAAAAAAAGCCAACGAAAATTATTGATTGTCAAGTGAATGAAGAAGCTTTAGAAAAGAAGCAACATCGTCTTCTATTCTACTCACGAAGAACTATGGTATCAAATGGAAAAAATGTCATACCGTTGAAATTCCTGTGCCAAAATAAGGCCATCGTCCTTGAGAGTGGCAACAGCAATGGCAACTCTGTCCTTCATGCTGGTGAAGTGATAAGCAGCGATTCTAAGAGCCCAGAGAGCAAGACCTCCAGTGCCGACGATGAGGATCTTACAGACGCTGTTTTCTCCTCTTTCCTTCAGCAAATTCTCCACGTGCTCATGAGCTGCAAAAACTGTATTCATGGCGAGAAGAGCACCTGCTGGAAGCATTGCTGCAACGCTCAGACGCATACTGTCTGGGATTTTAATGAGATACTTGAGATCATTGACCACCAGGTACTCGACATAGCCATTGGGAATTCCCTCGTAGTAGGGGTAGAGGATGACTCTGTCTCCAACCTGGTAGCCACAATCGTTGGGAACATTCGAGCCCAGAGATTCGACAACTCCTGCGACCTCGTATCCTGGGAAGAGAGCAGCATCTCTGACTCCGTGATGAGGCAAAACGGCTGGAAAGTCACCCTCGACGGAGACTTCGGTTGCGAGGCTGCTTCCACTCGAGACGGAATTCAGACTGGAGAGGCTTGGAGAACGTCTCGGTTGGTAGCAGGCTCCAGCGCAAACGACTCGTATCCTGGCACCGTTTGTCGGCACTTCCGGTACCGGGACATCGAAGCTGAAGACGAAGTCTCGTCCTGTCACGCAAGGACTCTCGATCGACAGCTGACGACAGAGCTTGTTCATCTTTTTCTCCCTGGAAGGGAAGAATTTTTGTTATTAATTGCGTTGAATTTATTAATAAAGTTATTAATTTCGTTTTGAAGATGAAGAGGAATTCGAATTGAAGGGAGAAGAATTGGAGGAGAATGAGAAGATGGATGATGGAGGAATACAAAATAGCAGCTGGAGAAAGAATAGAAATGGAATAGAAGTAGAATAGAAAGAATTGGATAGTACAGAATAGAAAAGGAATAGAGAAAAATGGACGAAGAGAATAGAAAAGGGATGGAAAAGAATAGGATGGAAAAAAATAGGATGGAAAAGAAAAAGATAGGCTAGTAAAGAATAAAAAAGGGAATACAGAAGAATAGACGAAGAGAATAGAAAAGGAATGGAAAAGAATAGGATAGAAAAGAAAAAGATAGGCCTGTAAAGAATAGAAAAGGAATAGAGAAGAATAGTGGAAGAGAATAGGAAGGAAATGGAAAAAAGTATGCTAAAAAAGAAAAAGGTAGGCTAGTAAAGAATAGAAAGGGAATAGAGAAGAATAGACGAAGAGAATAGAAAAGTAATGGAGTAGAATATAGGCTAGAAAAGAAAAAGATAAGGTTTTAAAGAGTATAAAGGAATAGAGAAGAATAGACGAAGAGAGTAGGAAAGGAATGGAAAAGAATAGGCTAGAAAAGAAAAAAGATAGGCTTGTAAAGAATAGAAAGAGAATAGAGAGGAATAGACGAAGAGAATTGAAAAGGAATGGAAAAGAATAGGCTAGAGAAGAAAAAGATAGGCTTGTAAAGAATAGAAAATAAGTAGAGAAGAATAGACGAAGAGAATAGAAAATGAATGGAAAAGAATAGACTAGAAAAAAAGATAGGCTAGTAAGGAATGAAAAAGGAATGGAGAAGAATAGACTAGAAAAAAAGGTAGGCTAGTAAAGAATGAAAAAGGAATGGAGAAGAATAGAAGAAGAGAATAGGAAGGAAGTGGAGAAAACTAAGCTAGAAGAGAAAAAGATAGGCTTATAAAGAATAGAAAAGGAATAGAGAAGACTAGAGAAGAATAGAGGAAGAGAATAGGAAGGAAATGGAAAAAAGTAGGCTTGAAAAGAAAAACATAGGCTAGTGTAGAATAGAAAAGAAATAGAGAAGAATAGATGTAGAGAAGAATAGATGTAGAGAATAGAAAGGGAATGGAAAAAACTATAGGCTAGAAAAGAATATAGGTAACCAAAGAATAGAAAAGAATAGGATAGAATTAAAGAATAGAAAAGAATAGGATAGAATTAAAGAGTAGAAAAGTAATAGGTGAGAATATATTACAAAGAGAATAAAAATGGAAAATAATAGGCATGAAAAGAATAGAAAAGAATAGAGAAGAATCTAGAGAAGAAAAGACAAAACGAGAGACAAAGGGAATAGAAAAGGAATGGAAAAGAAAAGGCGTAGAGAGAGTAGAAAAGAATAGGAAATAATGGATAGAAATTGAATAAAACGAACATTGAAAGAATTGACAAGAATAAGTAAGGCTGGAAATGGAATAGAACGATACGAGCACTGAGAGAAAAGAATTCGTGAAACAAGAATAAAAATATACTTACAACTTATTCTTGTTTCAAGAATATTTTCGATTCGTTATAAGAATTTTTATGC
>WNHD01000654.1:40981-70860 GCA_011057455.1 Ganaspis sp. Gsp50
CTTGATTCAAGAATACATATTCTAGGTCCGAATCTAATAATAAAGTAGATTAGATCCAATGCATTTTTGCATTGAATCAAGAAAACTTTTCTCTCAGTGAGCATTAAAAGAATAGAAGTAGAATAAATCAGAGTAATTATCGCGCAAATGGAAACTGAATAAAAAAGAATTAACGTAAAGAGAATAAAAAAGCATTTTTCGGAATAGAAGATAATAGATTAAAATAGGGTTGAAGTGGAATAGTATGAAGTATAGAAAATAATAGACAGAAAATAAAAACAGACTAGAACTGCATGATGATTAAAAATAGAAACGGAATAGAAACGGAATAGAAACGGAATAGAAACGGAATAGAAACGGAATAGAAACGGAATAGAAACGGAATAGAAACGAAATAGAAACGGAATAGAAACGGAATAGAAACGGAATAGAAACGGAATAAACATAAAAAAATATAAATGGAATAAAACTCAATTGAGTATTAAAAAATAGAAACGGAATATAGAGCGAAATGAACATTAAAAAATAGAAATGGAGTAGAACCAGATTGGATATTGAAAAGAGAAACAGAATTAACATCGGAATTAACATTAAAAACAGAAACGGAATAAATTGGAATACAAATTGAAAAAATATAAATTAAATAACACTAAGCAAGTATCGGAAAAAAGAACGAAACACAAAATAATTGACAAAAAGGAATAAAAGTGAATAGGAAAATAATAAAAATGGGATTAAAAAGAATTAATGAAGAAACAATATTAAAGAACTGATGAATAGACGGAATAAAAGGGCAATATAGAAGAAAATAAGCAATAAGAAAATAGAAAGGAATAGAGAAAAACATATGCTAAAGAATAGGAATGAAGTGGAATAGACGAGGAAAGAATAAAAAGGAATAGAGAAAAGCAGTAGTAATGGAATAGAACGCGGAATAGCCATTGAAAGAATTGGAATGGAATGGAAAAGTGTAAGCATTTCAAAAATAGTAATGGATTAAAAAAGAATTAACAAAGAGAGTAGCAGTGAATTGAGAAAAAATAGAAAGGTAATAGAATGGGATAAATAAAGAAGAATTGCAATGAATAAACGAAGATAAAGTAGAAATAGAATAGAAAAGAAGTCAAAGAAATGGAAATGATGAAAGGAATGGAACTCAAAATGGAAAATAATAGAAATGGAATAGAAAAGAATTGATAAGGAAGAAATACAAAATTGAAGCGAAGACAAAATGGAAAAGAAGAGACGAAAACGAAAAATAAACACAGAAGAAAAGTGATAACAAATTAATAAAAATTTTATAGAAAAGAATAGGTAAATGGTTATACAAGAATAGAGAAGAATAGACAAGAATAGACAAGAATAGACAAGAATAGATAAGAATGAACAAATAAAAAAGTTAAAAATAAAAGAATAAAAGAATAGACAAATTAATAGACAAAAATGGAAAAGAAAAGACAAGTGAATAGAAAAGAATAGATAAATAAATAGAGAAGAAAAGTCAAATGAATAGAAAAGAATAGATAAATGAATAGAAAGAAATAGATAAATGAATGTAAAATAATAGACAAATAAATAGAAAAGAACAGATAAAAATAATAAAAATAGAATAGAAAAGATTGGAACAAGTATTAGAACAATTTAAATGGATTAAAACAGATTAAACATTGAAAGGATAGAAATGGAATACAAAAGAATAGACAAACATAAAATAGAAATCGAATAGAAAAAAAGGACTTACGAGAATATTTATAACATTATTTTCTCTATAATTTTAATTTCTTTACAATTGTTTACAATATTTGAAGGCTAAAGAAGAATAATAAAAATCATCCCTAAAATAATTTGAATAAACTTATACATGTTAATGAAGTAGTTTATTCCTTACACATTGTTTTTATTTTCTACATTCCTTTTTATTTGACAGCATAATTATATTTATTACTTCAATAATGTTTATTACTAAAAAAAAAATCCTCTAAATCGTAGCTTGTAGAATATATACTTATATTATTTTAATTTCAATTTCAAAATAAATTAATATTATTCTTTAAAGTCTGCTTATAGAATTTATTGATTCAACAAAACAACAAAATAAAATAAAACAGGATATAAACAGATATAATAAGAACATAAAGAAATATTGTTCATTTTGTCTTCATCTCTTTTATTCTAATTTTCTATCAACTGTTTTAACATTATTTTATCATTTATTCATAATTATTTATTCATTACTTTATCTGACTTTTTACAATTTCCATTTTATTTTATAATTTAATTCCATTGATTTCCATAATGAATCATAACAATTTATAAATCTGTGTGTCTTCTTTGTAGACTCAGACAAAAAACTATTCTTCACTTTGTGCGTAGTACCTATTTTGTATTTTCAATATAGTGCGGCCTTGACCCAAGACTTAAAAATAAAATTTTCACTGTCATTTTTTAAAGGGTCCCTGAATAAATTACAGAAATTGTTAGTTCTGCTTTTAATTTCTTAAAAATAGTTCTACACGTTATCATACATGTCGCAACATTGGGAAAACTGCTCCCTGTATCATAAAGTTCGATCCTATTTATTTTTATACTTTTTTCTTTAAAAATATTGTAATTTATTCCTTTTGTTTCTGCTACTCTTTTTTCTTATTTCTTAATCTTCTAAAAATTTCCATATTTTGCTTCCTCATAGAAAAAGTTCTGAGATGTGTTATATTATTTTAATAACATGTTATGATCATATTTTTATTTATTTATTATTATGTTATTATATTATTATTTTATTATTATTATTATTTCAAAAAGCAACTAAAATCGGTTGTTTTCCATGAGAATGACGTCTTTCTTTAAAAATTAGGATTAGTATAGTTTGTATTTAAAAGGAGGTTTTATCCGTTAATTTGTGAATAAAATAAAATAAAATAAAAATTATTATATTATTATTATTTTATTATTATATTATTATTATTATGTTATTATTACATTATTATTATACTATTATGTTATTATTATATTATTATTATTATTATTATTATTATTATTATTATTATTATTATTATGTTATTATTACATTATTATTATACTATTATGTTATTATTATATTATTATTATATTATTATTGTATTATTATTATTATTATTATTATTATTATTATTTATTTACAATCTTTTTTATTTTGTCAAAGGAATATCATTACCACATATAATGACAAGTTGAAAAATATTATTTAAGAATTATAATTTACATTGACAAAAGCACAAAAGATCAATTCAAAGCGAGAGAAACATTTCACAAATAGGAAGAAGTAAATTAACGCCTGAATATTAAAAATAGCCGAAGAAAGCAAGTGAAAGTTGGGAATTGTCAGGAAATAATAAAATCTAACTGTACCCATTAAACTCCAGATGTTTTTTGTGAGCAGGCTCAGTTAAAGGAGCAATTTCAACAGGCATGATGAGACGAAATTGTCCTTTCAACAAAGAAACGTAAGAACCAAAAGATCACTTTTTTGCAAGCAATGACAGTTTGATTTATTCTTCAAACTGTTGGTATATCTTTTTGATATAGTAGATTTGCATATATTCTTTTCATGTACACTTTTTTGTTGTTTATTAAAAAATGAAAATTGCGTTAAAAACTCTTTGAAAAGAGGCGCGATGCACTAACTCGACGCAGAAGCTTTTGTGTACTTATATACTGAGCTACTGGAGGAGGGATCCCAAAAGTGGGGAGAACACTCGGAAAACACGTGCTAGAACTGTTTTCTGGTGCTCCAGAGTACTCATTTTCTATGATCGGGTCGTGATTTCACTAATGGTGTTGACTATTTTCCTCCAAAAGACGTAATAGATTATTATAATTCGAAGGACTCAATATGATTTTGACAACAATTTCGAATAACAATGACATCTGATACCTATTTTGTTATTTTATATACCATCTGTTTTTCGAGAAATGCGCAATTTTATGTTTTGTGTTTGATTTGATAATTAGTTGATGTAGTTTTACTGGTTTTTAAAACGTAGTCTAGAAATTAATAGCTTTTTAGTGGTAGCTTTTAGTTCGGGTGCAGTAACCGCCTGTGTGAATTTCGTGTGTCCAGAGGCGGTCATTGAACGCAGCATATAATTGAGCCGCTGTAATAACTTGTATACAAGGAAAATTGAACCGTTGCGTGCAACAACCGCCTTTGGTATACAATCTTTTTAAGTAGAATTAGAAAACACTGTTTTAAGCCCTGAGTCACAAGTTTATGGAAATTTGAAGGAAGTTGTTTACAAATCCAGGTTTAGATGCGTTTTATTTTAGTTTCAAAGTTTAAAATATAAGGGGATAAAGAATGTTGAAAATAAGAGTTGAAAATAAATGTTGTAAATAAAACTTGAAAAAGAATGTTGTAAACAAAACTTGAGAGAAAATTTTGTAAATAAAAATTGAAAGTAAATGTTTCAAATAAAACTTGAAAGAAAATATTGTAAATAAAACTTGAAAGTAGATGTTGAAAATAAGAATTGGAAAAAGTGTTGAAGATAAAGTTGAAAATGTACGTTATGCATGAAGATTGAAATTAGGAGATTAAATTAATTTATTGTTAATTAATTTAATTAATCTTATGTTAAATTCTGTTATAGATAATAAGAGATGGAGGTTGAACATAAGGGTTAATAAAAGTTAGACGTAAAGGTTGAAAACACAAGTGAAACACAAAGATTGAAAATATAAGTTAAAAATATAAGTTAAAAATAAAAGTTGAAAATAAGTGTTGAAAATAGCAATCGAACAGAAGTATTGAAAATAAAAGTTGAGCGCAAGAATTGAAAATAAAAGTTGAATACGAGGATTGAAAATAACAGTTGAACTGAAGGGTTGAAAATAAAAGTTGAACTTAAGGGCTAAAAATAAAAGTTGATCAAAGGAGTTGAAAACAAAAATTGAAAATAGAGGTTGAAAATAGTGATTGAGCGGAAAAGTTAAAAAATAAAGTTGAACATAAAAATTGGGAATAAAATTTGAACGCTGGGGTTGAAAATAAAAGTTGAACAGAAGAGTTGAAAACAAAAGTTGAACAACAGGGTTGAATAGAAAAGTAGAACGGAAGGGTTGAAGATAAAGTTAAATAGAAGGGTTAAAAATAAAAGTTAAACAGAAGGGTTAATAATAAAAGTTAAACAAAAGAGTTGAAGATAACAATTGAAAATTTGGGTTGAAAATTACAGTTGAAGATAGGGGTTGAAAATAGCAATTGATCATAAGAGTTGAAAATAAGGGTTGAAAATAAAAGTTGAAATTGTTGAGAAAACTGAAGTTCAAGAAAGAATTTTAAACAAGGCGTTCGGATTGAGAGAGTGGAAGATAAAATTGGATAATAGAAGTTGAAAATTGAAGATAAAAGTGTGAGTTCAAACGGTAGTGAGTTTAGAATAAATGTTGAATATAATGGTTGAAGGTAAGGTTGAATGTAAAATTTGGAAATAAAGATCATCGTCTTTTTTGTTTTTGGCTTCTAAGATATTGTGAACTTATAGCTAATGTTTACAAATGTTTATTAATAAAATTGTTTTACTAAAAAAGTTAGTGGAAAATTCAACTTTATCATTACTGTGTAGAAACAATGATGTAGTAATCTCCATTTAGTAATAATTGAGTAATTATTATCTCTGAAAATTTCTGTCATAATTACCTAATGGTTTTTGTAACAACTGTACTTTCTTTTAGAAAATATTTTTTGTTCAATATTCATTTATTCAATATTTATTTGTTTAATATTCATTTATGCAACATTTATTTATTCAATATTTATTTATTCAATATTTATTTATTCAACAGATATTTATTCAACATTTATTTATTTAATATTTATTTACTCAACATTTATTTATTCAACAATTATTTATTCAACATTTAATTATTCAACATTTAGTTATTCAACATTTAGTTATTCAACATTTATTTATTCAACACTACTAAAGGTCAAAGAAAGGAGAATCTTACTATATATTCAACATTTGTTTATTCAACATTTAAGTATTTATTCAACATTTATTTATTCAATATCTATTTATTCAATTACTTCGTATAATGAATTTTAACGAATTTTTAAGAAACCAAATAAATAATCATTTGAACGTATAATTAATTGCTGAGGATTCACTACCGAATTCTTTTAATCGAATAAATTGACGTATTTTTCATACATGAAAATGAGGTCATAATAATTCATTCGCAAAATAGAAGTTCCACAAATGTGGACAAAGTATCCAGCAACCCTGACCTGCCCCACTTGTGATTCGACTAGAAGGTCAGTTTTCTAGATTGAATGTACTTTTTAAATTTTAGATTAACCCTTCCAACTTTTTTTAAATACCTCCTAATTTGCGCCAAATTTACAGTTTTTGAAAAATAAATATTGTTCTATTGATACAATATTGTCCACTATTGATAATTAAAATACACTACAAGTGAAAATATACTTTTAAATCAATTTTGTGCAACTTTGTGTTTATTTTGCCTTTTTGAGTCAGTTGTAACGGAAGTGAATCACTGGATTTTGTTTCACATGTCACCAATTTTATTCTATCTGTATATTTTAATAAGCAAGGTATGTAAATGAATTTTTAACCTTGACCTGATCCTTATTGAATAACTGCTGGGTTATTGAACGCTCACCTTGATATATCATGTATAGCCAATACCTTTTTATTGAAAAAATTGGAAATTAAGAATATCGTATGATCACGATGATTTTTGAGCGTTTTGTTCAATTAATTTATTATTCATTTGTTTCAATTAACAGCATGCGAAAACTTACATTGTGATTACAATCGTGTATAGATTCTATTGTTTGATGATGAAAGTAAAAAAAAGATCGATGACTCATTCTTGAATTAATTTTAATTAAAATTTTATAAAGAATTCTTTAAAGAATTAAATTTTAATTCTTTAAAGAATTAGGTGATCTTTATAATTTGCAATTAATTCAATAATTGAATAAATAAATTTGATTATAATTATTGCAATAAAATATAATTTTTATTTTTTAAATCTTAAATAATTATTTTAACTTTCATATACTTTAATTATTTTCTTTTATAAATTAATTGCTTTTCAAATTATAAATACATTATTTTTACTTTTATAAATCAATTGCTTTTCAAATTATAAATAAATTATTTTTACTTTTATAAATCAATTGCTTTTCAAATTAAAAATAAATTATTCTACTTTTATAAATCAATTGCTTTTCAAATTAATAAATTATTCTACTTTTATAAATCAATTGCTTTTCAAATTATAAATAAATTATTTTTACTTTTATACACTGAAAAAAATAAATGACTGATTCACACAACGTATGGCAGTTCCACCAATACATGTACCTAATCTAGTCATAATTGTGACTAGGTTAGGTACACACGTTGTCTGAATCAGCTATTTATTTTTTTCAGTGTAAATAAATTATTTTTACATTTTCATTTTTAATCAGAATGTTTATGCGATTTTTTGAAAGTTAGTAAAATTGTCTTTAATTTTCAAATTCAATTAATTCAATTTTCAAATTTTAATTAATTATCAACAATTGAAATTTCATTATTATCAATATCCAAGAGAATCCAAAGGCGAATTCTATTTTTAACTATTTCTATTTGATCAAATGTTTAGTTTAAATATTATAGTGTCAATAATGAATAATGAAACGTAATATCTAAATGTTTATATTCTTCGTTAAGAGTATCAAATTTGTACTGAATATATTAAAGTAAAAACCGTAATTACAATTGTTTTGCAAAACAATTATACGCATGAAAAACAATTTTTTGCACACAAAAAACATTGTTTTGTGCATAAAAAATACTCGTTTTTGCGCGAAAAATAATAGTTTGTGCACAAAAACAATTGTTTGGGCATAAAAAAATAATCGTCCCGTGTATAAAAAACAATTAATATAGTTTTATAAAAAAAAGAAGTTAATAGATTCATGCGCATAAAACAATATTCAAAATGTTATACACACATGAAAAAACTATTGTTTTTTACACACATAGAAAAACTATTTCTTTATACACAAATAGAAAAACTATTGTTTTATACACAAATAAAAAACTATTGTTTTATACAAAAGCAAAAAACAATTAATTGCTTTGAATTTGTTTTAAACCTTCAGACTTCAGACTTCAGACTTCAGACTTGCAAAAATAATTATCTGTTATGTAAACGTTTGACAGTTAACCATTTAACCATCATTTAAGGCCATTAAAAGTTAATTAAAACGACTTTGCTACATCTTCTATTTTTAAATTAATTGCAAAAATTCACACTACTCTTGGAATTTTCAACAATAAGAATTTACAACATGATACATGATTTGAACTAATTCATAATTGCGATAAAATATCATCAATCACAAATATATATAGGTATAAATATATTATACAGGATACAATCATGCTTAGAAATAATATATAACTTCGCATTTTATTTTAATAACAAAATGAGATTTATTTTGTGGTAAGTAGAATACTTTGTGAAAGAGTCTATTATATAAAACAAAATTTTGTCCATTATGTATATGCATATAAAGTAATAATTTTAAATTATGCAGATTAGGATCTCTCAGGGGACACCACGCAGTCTGTGGTTTACTTAATTCCGTTCTAAATGTTGCATAACCATTTACAACGGTAAAATGTGCAGTTGACTATTTTAACTACATAGATAAAACGGAAAATATTGCGAGTCATTCAAAAACATCAAAGTTTTAGCGCAAAATGCAAAAATATAGATCAATCAATACCGTTTCAAGAAACAGACTTTTTTGAGATTAAACAAAAGTTTATTTTCACTAAAAAGATCTGCCTAACTTTCTTTTTAATATACATTATTTAATATGTAAATTAATTGTTTAATATAAATTGTTTATAATGTGCAAATTAATTCTTCAGATCTTTTTCCTTTTAAATAGTTTTTTCACATGAATCATGAATAGCTCACGAATTTTTACACATATTAATAATTTTCCAAAGAATAACTAAATTTTCATAAAGTGTTTTTGACTAAACAAACTTGGCTGCTCTTCAAAAAAAAGTATTTTTGGCTACGAACCTGATTAATATTTTCACAAAATGATAAATTTGGTAAACAGGCTTTTGAGTTTTAAATTAAATAAATTAAATATATGAAAGCGAAGCTCTTGTGTTAAAATTTACTGTGATACAAGAAACGTTGTGAATTACTCTAATTAAGGAAAAATATGCGTTTTTTAATTGTTAATGAGCTAATTAGAGAAATTTGCAACATTTGTTTATAAGCATAATCTTAGAGTCAAAGTAACAACTTTGGTTTACAAAACGAATATTTTTGTTTATTCAATAACTGGTTGTTTATAACAAAGTTGAGCTTATAATTATAGTTAATTTATGAGCAGTGTGTATTATGACATATATGCGAAGATGATTAATAGGTTATTTCAGTTCATTTGTAAATGAGGATTATGTGCTTGCATGTTTGATAAGACTATTTCTATTTCATTTTTTAGAAAACTTAAATCTATCTTGGAACGTATAAATAGAAGATATATTCATATCAGTAGCCTCATTTAATTATGCATAATATGTAATTGTAAAAATTGCAACACGTTGTTATATCGTTTTTATTTTTTAATTATAACTATTCCAATGAATGCTTAATTGTATTCCTTGATATATGTAATTGTATAATAATGTATATATAATTACTTTCACATTTTTTACTGTTATTCTATTTGTTTTCGCTTTTTATCATTTTTCAAATAAAGTAAATATCTGATTAAAATTTGTCTTTCTTTCCTGGTCAACGACCGTTCAACAAAAAAATAATTAAATATTCGATGGTTTTTAATTGAATAAATAAACTTGTACAAATAAATAAATAACTTGTATAAATAAATAAAGTATAAATTTATTGCTATTGTTCATAATATATGTTTCGAGAAATATTGATACCTATTATTTAAATAGAAGTATGCTTATTCTTCTTAATATTTTTCTTAATAGAAATGTCAATAATATTGTACACTTTTACATACCATTATTAACATTTTTGAGTAAAGAAAAATATTAATTGTTTTAAAAAGGGTTCATATTATTGAAAGAAAGTTAAATATGAATATCCAAAATGGCTTAAAAACAAACTTGTTTGGCAAATGTTTCTATTTTAAGAAAAGATTGTGTATATATATAGCAGAAATAAAATATGAGTCTGCGTGGCTTCTGAAAAATTTTTAAATAATAATATGTTGAGGGTAATGTCCGTTCGAAGAACAAAGAAGTCATTAATAACCAAGAACAAAACATCATAAATGCACCAAGAATATTGGAATTCTATTTTAATGTTAAAAATGTTCCTTTTTCGTTGCTAAAAAGTATAGAACCGAGGAAATCAATGAAAGATGATTTTTCCGTCAGTTGCAAAAGTTTGATTTTTTAAGTATTTTTCTATTCTCTTCAGTCTCTCCTTCCTTGTTCATAAACACATTTTTTCATTCATAAAATTGTCATCTTTTCGAATTTATATACCATTTTTTCTTTTTTGCAATAAAAAAGTTATCCAATCAACAAATTTTCCATAAATTATTCGAAGGTATTGCATAATTTTGCACACGTTCCTTAATAAAAGAGAATTATTTGTTTATGAATCCTTGAATGAAACCCGGAAGTAATAAACTGATCGAATTGAAAAGTTCAACCAATCACATAAGAAATTAAAACAAATATATCAATCAGCAATTCATTGCTTTTCATTATTTTAGATTTATTTACTCTGCCAATGTAGTCAAAAATATCAGAAAAGCATTCCAAAAATGTATATTGCCAAAAAACAGAATTAGTTTTTGAACTGTATTTCAAGTAAATATGATATTAGTTTCAATTTTATTAATTTTGTTTAACATAAAATTTAATTTCAACTTTATAATAACCAACAGCTTTTTTACTTTAGATTTTATTTTAGTAAAAAAGACTAGAATTGTAGTTAATTTTACTACAATTGTATTTATCTTTACTAGAATAAATTGTGATTACCTTCACTAGAATTGTATTTAGCTTCAATAGAATTGTAGTTGCTTTTACTAAAATTGTAGTTAAATCCACTAGAGTTGTAGTTAACTCCACTAGAATTATGGTTATCTTTACTATAATTATACATATATTTAGTAGAATTGTATTTATCTATACTAGAATTGTAGTAAACCCCACTAAAATTATGGTTACCTTTACTAGAATTGTAGATACATTTAGTAGAATTGTAGTTAACTCCACTAGAATTGTATTTAGCTTCACTAGAATTGTAGTTAACTTCACTAGATTATGGTTATCTTTACTAGAATTGTAGTTAACTTTACTAGAATTATAGATACATTTAGTAGAATTGTAGTTAACTCCACTAGAATTATATTTAGCTTCACTAGAATTGTAGTTGCCTTTACTAAAATTGTAGTTAACTCCAATAGAATTATGGTTATCTTTATTAGAAATGTAGTTAACTCCACTAGAATTGTAGTTAACTCTACTATAATTCTAATTATCTTTACTAGAATTGTATTTAACTCCACTAGAATTCTAATTATCTTTACTAGAATTGTAGTTAATTTTACTAGAATTCTAGTTAAATTTCAGAAATTTGTGGTTATCTTTACTACAATTATTGTAGTCAACTTTACTAGAATTGTGTTTATCTTTATTAGAATTGTAGTTAACTCCGCTAAAATTATGGTTATCTTTACTAGAATTGTAGTTAACTTTACTAGAATTATAGATAAATTTAGTAGAATTATAGTTAACTCCACTAGAATTGTATTTAGCTTCACTAGACATGTGAATACTAGAATAGTAGTTAAATCTACTAGAATAATGGTTAGTATGTCAACAATAATGTCTAGAATTATAGTTTGGCTACATATTGTAGTTAACATGACTAACATAATCACAGTTAGTTTAACTGAAGCGGTAGTTAATTAGTATTAAAATCTTAGTTATCTTAACTAAAATAGTAGTTAATGCGACTAAAATTCTTGTAGTTTAACTAAAATGGTAGTCAAAATGATTAGAATTCTTGTAGCTTAACTAAAATGGTTGTCAAAATGATTAGAATTCTTGTAATTTAACTAAAATGGTGGTTAATATGATTAGGATTCTTGTGCTTTAACTAAAATGGTAGTTGGTGTAACTAGAATAACTTCAGTCAGTTTGACTACAATAGCATAGTTGATTTGACTAGATTAACTATAGTTGCTTGAACTAAAGTGTCTTTTAACAAGATTTTTAATAAAAAATGTCTTGAATTTTGACTAATTTTGTTTTTTGTGAAAATTTGTGTTATTATCCCTTTTTGTTGATAATTTTTGGAAATTCTATTGGGTCAGAATACCAGATGAATACACAGACTTGAAATTAGAGCTTTTTAATTGAAAAATGTAGAATTTATGGTATTTACATTTTTTTAAACGTGAAATTGGAAAGTTTTTTAAATGGTTAAAAATAAAGGGTTTAAAGTTGGATAATTCGCAGCTGTGTTTATTTGTACCTGCTCTGGTGTGTTCGTTTTCATGCTTGGAAGTGAGTCAACGAAGAAGGGAGGGGAACACGGTCGATGCTGTGGAACGGCACACGTTGATATCACGTGCACATCAGCAGGCATCCGCGTGCTCGCTTCTCTCTGGGCTCTTTCTCGTTCATGAAATAACGCCCAACCGAGTAAAGGGTTGAAAGACACTCGAATCCATCCAGGAAATAACTTTAATTTACGTAATTATACGAGCTTTCGAATAACACGGAAACTAGATTAGTTGACTATGCTCAAAAAAGCTAAGAATACTCTCTGAATTCCTCGGAGTGAGTTTTCACTCTTCAAATGAGCAAAAATTGACACTATTTTTACTCCATGAGGAGTGAAATCTCGAGTGAAATTTTGTTTCAAGGAGTTTAAGGTTCATTTTTTGAAAGCAGTTTCTCTTTGTCTCTTCTTGTCTCTTCTTGTCCTTTTTTGTCTCTTCTTGTCTCTTCTTGTCTCTTCTTGTCTTTTTTTGTCTCTTCTTGTCCCTTCTTGTCTCTTCTTTTAAATAAAGCCATTATTTGGTCTAAAATAAGTAAAAGACTTGACTTTCAGGAGAGTACAATTTCAAGAGAGTTGGATTTCAATTTCAGGAGAGTAGAATTTCAATTTCAAGAGTGCAATTATTTCACTTTCAGGAGAGTGAACAAATAAACAAGGAATCAATGTTCGGAGACTATAAAAACACTTGTCATTTTATATGAATGTTTATGCAAGTAAGCAAAGCCTATGAATCAATTTCTGATTTATTCATGCATGTTTTAAGATAATAAAACATTTTTAACCTGTTTTTATTGTTTCAAGGCTGAGAAAATTGTAGTTAGATCATGTCCATTGAAAACAGACGTTCAGACAATTGGCACGATATATTCCGCTACTATAGAGTTAAAAAAATGAAACAAAATCACACAAATTCAATACCTTTCTGATAGAAGATGGAAATGTAAAAAAACAAGTTTTAAGAAAATCCAAAGACTGAAGCAACACAAACAAAACCTTTTGTAAAGAAGAGAAACGAAATTACACTTTGGTTTTATAAATAATGAATTTTAGATATTTTTAATTTTTGTCTACATTTTATGGACGAAGAAAATTTTTATATATGTATATAGTTACATGATATAGTTTATACATGTATATAGTTTGATTCAATGTATAATGAAAAACTATATTATAAGATTACGTGCTGCAACTACTCATCCTTGAGATAGGTCGTTGACAGAAAAATACTTACGTTACTCAATCTGCAACTGGTTGTAAAAGATCCTTATCTTATAATTAATCGAAATTTGGCTTCTTTTTAAGGTAATTCTAAAGTTTATTTTTATACTGCAGTTAATTTATGAAATTTAAGTTTATTGTATTTTTCATTTTGTTTTAAGTCTGTTATTTAAGACTACTACTTTTTTTTTAATTTTAGAATCAGATTGTAATTTTTATTCTATTTTTTATTTTATTGACTTGTTTGCTTTTTCAAACGATTTTTTGTATTTTATTGTTTCTTTTATTGCACTGTTTGCTTCAATGTACAATTTGTTTTATTATTCTCTTGCGGTTCTATAACATTATTTATTTTCTTGTATTGTTAATTTTCCGAGATAATGATACATGACAGTTAACTTGAAAATGTCAAATGGATGTCAAGAGTATCAGAATAAGTATCAAATTGATGTCAAAAAATATAAAAATGTTGTGATTTATAAATAATTCTTTTAAACAAATAGCTTCAGTTGGACTGCAAAAAATGGTGTCTTATTTTCAGACGTTTAGACATTTTAAGACGTTTAGACATTTTAAGAGGTTTAGACATTTTAAGAGGTTTAGACATTTTAAGACGTTTAGGGTGTATTTCTTATTATGGTGGAAACAACGTAAGATGCTTTCTTATTGGTCCAAATTTTAAGACGGCAACAAACATCTTAAAAATGACCACCTGTACGTCTTAAATCAAGACACCTGTTTTTGCAGTGTGGACTATTTACAGCCCCTTTTGTGAATTAAAGTTCCCATTGTGTTTTTCAATTATTTCTAAGCAAAAAGGCATTTTATGGTTTGTATGGCTTTTTATGGTTTGTATTTTCTTCACAAAAGGAAATTTATACTTTTTAGTCTTTATTTCTGCGTTACTCGATTTCCCGTTTTATAATTTCCTTCAAAGCAGAAAATTTCTTATCAAGTTATAAAAAATTAATCAAGAAGTAAAAATATCTCTTGGGCTTCAGCTAGTGTCAGTGGCCTTGCGTGATTCACAAGCGTAAAAGAATTCCTATAGTTTTACACAAAAACATTTCAAGGACAATAAGTTTTCTAGCTCATCTATTGACTTCTTGATAGCGCGAGTAAGTCTACTTGTATCTTATTCTACCTTTTCAAAATATTTTATTTAACAAACTTTGAAATTACTATTCGTTAGAACATTATCGATTACAAATGATTGAAAATTTGTTTTGCGAAATAATAGGATTCTTTTATAAAAATATGTGCATTTATTATAAAAATTAACTTATTATTTATTGAAAACTATTTTTTGATTTTTATTAATATTTTTATTTATTTTATTATTTTTAATTATTTATTCATGTAAGTATATAAAAGTCATTTAAGTATTTTTTAAACAAAAATTTTGCACATATGTCATTGAATCTTGATATACATAATCTTGTTTTTTATTGGTGTCATTTAAAAGAAATCACGTTCATTGTTAGTGATACACAATTATCTTTTTTCCTTAAAAACTTTCAAATTCACGCAATATTATATGCTTTTAGAAAAAGTTGCTTTAAAATTGAAATTTTAAGTTTCTTTTTTTCTGAAACAAAGTTGAAAAAAGCCGTAATTAAATAGTTGTTTAAAACTTTGTTGTTATCATAATGTTGTTGTTTTCTTACTTTTTGATAAACCGATATATAAGAATAAAATAACCTTTGTAAAGGGTTTCAAAAATCGCGAAGTGTATATATGCTTTCGAGGACCAATTTGTCGAATTTTTCGAAAAAATTGAATTAAAAAGATAATTTCACTATTTTGCTTCGTCATAGAGGAAGTATTTTATTTTTCATTTTCTTTTTTCTGCATTTATTTTATTCCTCACGAAAGAAGCTTTTTTAAATAAAAAGCTTTTTTTAAAAAAAAAAACAGTGAAAACTGTTTATTAAACAGTTCAATCATTGCTTAATAAGCAATGATTTCAAGTCTCAAAAAATTTCTTCCAAAATCGTGTAAATTTGCACACCAAAAAAAATTAATTGCAGTGTTTTTGAATTCTAGCGTTTAAGTATATATTATCAACCAGCAAATATGTAAAACTAATTTAAGAAATAGTCAAATATATTGCGTAAGTCTTTTAATTTGCGTCTTTATCAAGCACGAGCGGTTTCAAGTAATTAACTAAATGATGTAATTATTAATGTTTGAAAAATTAGCGATTAATTGTAATCAGGGGAAACATGTTATTGATATATGTCATTACACTCATCGCACTACTGTCTTTTCCGATTTGCGTCATTTCATTTTATTGCACTAGCTTTTTTTTATACTTATCTGCGATGTTTTTCTTTGCTCTTTGTATAACGTACTTACATTGTTCGAAAATAGTAAACAATTATGAGCTGATTAAAATATTTCCTTATTATTTCATTTATAAGCTTTATCCTAATATTCCTATTGACTTCGTCGAATATAGCCTTTTATATCTAAAGTCTACATGTTTATGTTATTTTTGAATATGAATTTAGAGGATTTTTAAAAATGTATTCTATATACGCTTTCATATATTTTAACTCAACATGCTAAACGTCACGTATCAAAAAATTTACATGAAAAGGTTCAGTGTCAAATTTAATTTATTCTTATTTTCCGGATTTTTAATCTAAGGTCATATTTCACGGAAAACAAATTTTCAGATTTTAGGTCGTTGACATTTTCATTGATCTTTTTATCATATATTATACAATTAATGAAAATTTCAGTTTATGGAAAATTTAGTTTGAAGTGCTTTTAATTTGTTCACATTTCATTGTGAAGTTTCAATTTCCAAAGTTGAAGTTTCCAAGTTTCAATTTATGCAAATTTTAAAATAAAAATAAAATTTTTATGAATGTGTTCAAATATCAATTTGTACAAACTTGTGTTCAAATTTTGACTTATGCAAATTTGAATGTGTTTAAATTGCGACTCTTTTAAGTTTGAATGTGTTCATATTTCGATTTATTCAAATTACTTTTTCTTCAAATTTGAATGTGTTCAAATATTTATTTGTATAAACTTGATTGTGTTCAAATTTCAATTTATTTGAATGTGTTCAAATTTCAATATATTCAAATGTCAATTATTGTAAATTACTATTATTTAATTTTGAAAATTTTCAACAATTTCTTTTATGATTTAAGTACTTAACACTATATTCAAATCTGAATAAGTGAAAATTCGTTTCCTAATTCAAATCCGTAGAAAATTCTACAAACTCTTTTGGTGACAAAAAAATAATGGTAACTAAAGTATTCACCATTAAATTTCCAAGCTTTTTGCGAATTCTTTAAAAATAGATTCAAAAGACACGAATTGTCGAATTTCAGAAAAATGTGAAAAATTATTTTTCACGTATTTTTAGAGTATAGAGAAAAATGCATTTCCTTCCAATTTTGACAGTTTAAAAATGGAGCAGAGATTGTTTCAAGGTCGAATGAAAGTCGAATTGTTTAAGAAAAGTTTTTTCTCTGATGCTGAGAAGATTTCTAAATGAGATTCGATTGAAGGAAATTGAAGCTTCAAGAGCCAGGAATTTTGAAAGATGTTCCTATTGTTCGTTAATAAACGTTCATCAAACTATAAATTCCGTTGTCTGCAAGGGTAATCCGTACAATCAACACAATTGAAAAATAGGTCAAGAGTTAGATTCTTTTCCTTGCAGTGGATTGTCTTAAATTTTTATGAAATCTGACAACCGTTTGAAATAAAAATACATTATATAGAACAATGGAATCTTTTTCTCAATTTTTCTTGTTGGTTCTACAAAAATAGTGTTTGTTTCTATACTAAAAAATATTGAAAAATGAAAGAAATAATAGAAGAATGAAAGGATAAAAAACGAAAAGAAAAGGAAAATTTCTTTTCCTTTTCTAAGATAATAAACTATGATAATAAAAATTTGAAAAAATACAGAATAAACACAAGTAGAAGAAAAAGAATTGCAACCTTCATCGATTTCTATTTGGCACTTCCTCAAAAAATTTAAATAACTAAAATAAAAAGTTTTTGCATTTTTTCACACATTCATCGCAGTTTTTATGGCGCATATATGTGCGACGCCATATTTGTTTACATCCTGCGACGCCAGGATAATACGCTAAAAATGTAATTTTGTCTATTAAATGAAAGAATGATTTTTCAAAAAAAATTTCTGACCATTGTTGGAACTTGCTTTTCTTTACTTTTCGAAATTTTTATAAATTGAGAATGTTATATTTACATGTTTTTTTTGACGGCTGAGAAAGGCACCTATTGATCCTTGTTTACAGAAAATTTATTTACAGTATAGGAATTTTTTTGAAGTAGTGTTTTGTTTTTATTATGGTTTTGTTAATCAATGAAACAAATGTTTCTACTCAAGGAATTCACCATAAGTATACCGAATATTGATTGCGACTGGTCGACTTATGACGTTGTAGGAAAATACACCCCTAGTGAACAGCTGCTTCATAAACTGAGCAGAAGTGTCAAATCAACAAAACAGGCAAGTCGTAGATAAACGATTGATTTTTTGAACGAAAAAAGAAAAATATTTTCCGTTTTTTCAGAAAGTTACTTCAAGGTTTGTTTTTTTCATTTATTCAGTTATCTTCATTTGTTTTCGATTATTTTTATCCATTTTCTTTCGTTTCTTTATCTTCAATAATTTTTTTTTCATTTTTTAATCTTCATTCATTTTCTTTCGTCTTTCTTTATCCTTGTTCATTTTCTTTCATCTCTTTTTATCTTCAATCATTTTCTTTCATAATTTTTATCTTCATTCATTTTTGTTCATCTTTATTTTATCTCCATTCATTGTCTTCAATCTTTTTTATCTTCATTCAGTTTCGTTCATCTTTATTTTATCTTCATTCATTGTATTCAATCTTTTTTATCTTCATTCATTTTCGTTCATTTTCTTTCGTCTCTTTTATCTTCATTCATTTTCTTGCATATTTTTTTATCTTCATTTATTTTCTTTCATCAATTTTTATCTACATTCGTTTTCTTTCACCTTTTTTTATTTTCATTCGTTTTCTTTCACCTTGTTTTATCTTCATATGCTCTGATTCGCCTTTTTTTCATTTTCTTTCATTTTCATTCATTTTTATTCATTATCATTCACTTTCATTCATTTTCAGTCGTTTTTATTCATCTTGTTACATCGTCATATATCTTCATTCATCTTCAATGTTATTTATTTATTTGCATTTGTACACTTTCGTTTTTATAAACCCTCGTGTATTTATCTTCAATTGTCTTCATTCATTTTCATTTTTCGAACTTTTGTAAAACATTTTTGATTTGTCTAGAAGCTATTTCAATTTTAAATTTGAAAATATCCTCAATTTTAGAATTTTTAGAATTGGTTTAAAACCCAATTCTTGAAAGGAGAATTCATTACTACATTTTTCTTAAAAGGAAAATAGATCAGTTTCAATTTCTCAACCGGTTTTTTATTTTCGCTCAAAATATTTAAATTCTCCACAAAATTATTTATCAAATAATGTTTCTGTATTACAAATTTCATTATTTTCCGTTTCATTAGTTTGTCCAAGATTTAGATAAAAACTTCAAAAATTGTTTGTTGAAGATTCAAGTCACCACAAAGAAATCAAATGTTCTTCACGATTCAAAATTTATCTACAAGTTTGTTTACGCTTTCTACCATTTTTAATCCCCAATTTTTCAAATTTCGGAAATTTATTTATACTTAACAAAAACTTCGAAAGTGTATTTATATTATCTCACAGCCCTATTGTCTTCCACAATCTTTATAATTTTATTCCCCACTTATTAAATCTTGAAATATTTTTTAGGCACAACAATTTAAAATTTTCAAAAAATGGAACAATTTAGTTACATTGTTCGTTACAAACATTAAAATATTTATCACATAATCGTGACGTTCTTGAGTTTCGCTCTCGGTTGAAGCTCTCGCTTCAAGTGACAATCAAAACAAAGCGATTTTCTATCACTAATAAAAAGGAAAGTGTACCTTGGCAGCGGTTTTGAAGTCGATGACAGCTGATGTCAGTCTTCAGAAGAATTAGAGAGGATGCTGTGCGAAGTGATGGTTTGACAGTCAAATCCTATGTACGCTTTGAAGTAGATAAAAGCAGACCCACTCGTTGTGTGGGAACGCTTTGTGAGTTCTGACTAGTTCTGACTTTGTGCAAACCAAGAGGGTCCATAAGACCCCTCCGAGGGCGCTTGAAGGTAAATTGCTATCGCGCCGACTCCGAAAGGACTGCAAAGCTCGTCGAATCCCATCGCTGTGTCTTGGAACATCATCGATCCATTTATTTTCGGGGTCTATGGCCTGAAAAGTCCTCCACGACCCCGATGTAAGTTGCTTTTTTCAGAAACAATAACCATGGACAATGATTTTCGTCCATTGATTGCAATTTGTGAAGAAGAAACTATTTTGTTGAAGAAGATTGTTGATTGAAGTTCTGCTTTCTCAGAAAGGATTGTTTAGAGCGGGAAATTCAAATGTAAGGTAAGGTCGGGAATGTGTTTATCGACCTGCAAGAAAATGGTAGTTTCTTCTTTCAACGTTGGCTTCGTTAGTTATCAGGGCGAAGAAGAGATAATCGTGTTTTCGTTGATATCTTTCTTGTACTAACTTTTGTAATGACATTAGCTTCATTTTGTACTTGTGTATATGCATAGATACATATATGCATTTACATACATGCATACATACATACATGCATACATACATACATGCATATATGTGTACACACATACGCACATACACCCATAAACACATACATGAACACTTATGCACTTGCATATATACATCATTACATTACACATATACTTAAAATAAAATTTCTTCATTAACAAACATATCTGTTAATTGTTATCGAATATTTCTGACAATTTTATCAATAATTATAATCAAAGATATAAAATATATTTATTTTGCAAGCGCGATTGACACAATTTCTGAAATTTCCATTCTTTGTGCCTTTTAAAAATTGTTTCAATTACTTGAGTAGATGTTACTCTCGATAGAATAAAATGAAGCTATATATTTCACTGCAACAGGTAAAACTTGAACTTTTTTTATGAACTTTTCGTTGTTTCTGATAAAGTATTTTTCGTGTATTATCCGAGACGACTCTTTTTGTACAAGTAAATAATTTAAACTAAGTAAGTACGAATCTAATTAGCTGATAAGGAAACGAAATTTACGTTTCAAGTGCAAGCAAGGCTACAACAAAAATTTAAACTAGTTTTTATAAATTTAGCAAAAATCTACTCAAAATGGACATAAATTAAACGTATTTGTCTATGAAGGTTATTAAATTTAAGACTAACTGACATTTTTTTTCATGAAACTCAAATTTTAGATTCTTCAATAAAATTTGAATATTAAAATGGTATTGAAATCTTTCTATATTATTAAAAAGTGTCGGTCATTAAAAATTGTTTATTGTTAAAAACTGTTTGTTATTGAAAAACTATCAATTATTTAAAAACTGTTATTGGAAAATTGTCTATCATTAAAGGATCATGCATGATTAAAAAATGTCTATTATCTAAAACCGTATTCTTTTAAAAATTCTCAATTTTAAAAACTGTCTAGTAAAAAAAGCTATTTTTTTTAAAAAAAAGCAATATTTTTTAAAAAAAAGCAATATTTTAAAAACTGCCTATTAAAAAGAGCTCTCAATTTCAAAAATTAAAAAGAAGTTCTCAGTTTTATAAAAAACAGTCTAGAGGTCATTCATAAACCACGTAGCTCGTCAGGGTGGGGGGGGGGGCAAGCTACTAACTATACGGTAAAAGGAAAAAATGGCGCTAATATATAAAAAAGTGTGCTACATGGGGTCAAAATTTCCAAAAAAAATGGGCTACGTAGTTTATGAACGGCCCCCTATTAGAAAAAGCTCTCAATTTAAAAAACCTGACTATACATAAAAGCTTTTAATTTTAAAAACTGTCTATTACATAAAAGCTCTCAATTTAAAAAACTGTCTATTAAAAAAAGCTCTGAATTTAAAAAACTGGCTATTAAAAAAGCTCTCTATTTTATTATTATAGATCTTTTACGTCAAAGCAACATTCAATAATTACTCTCTATATTTTAAAAACTACATTTTTTAAATATACATGTTCTATAAACAGTATTTTTCTTCTGTAAGTTGACTCTGTTTTTGTGCATTTTTATTCAGTGGATTATAATCGAAACACTGTTAATGAAAATTCATGACTGCACTTTATGTATATTGTATGTGCAAGGTGGTCAAAAAAGCACTAACATTCATGTATTGAGTGCGATGATGATTTCACGCAAAAGTGAATTTCCCCCATTCATGTCAGACATTTATATTCATGATTCAAGTATAGACAAATGAAAAAAGAATAATCGCTTAGTAAGTAATGAAACTTTAAACGAAACGTGCGACAAATTGAAGATACATTCATGGCTTCCCACTCTGTGCAACCATTTTCATTGGTAAGCGCTTTTTGAACTCAAATAATTAAAAAAAAAAGGAAATTCAATAAATGACAAAACAACTGGCGTTAAAAATTTATCACAGATGGAAAAAAATTGTTAACAAATTTTCAAAAATGTAACAAAACAGACAACAAAAGAAGACTTTTTTAAAAAAGTATGTTAGCACTTGGGAACCAGAAAGGAATGTTAAATACACCCATACTATTTTTTCTGGTTAAATTAACTAGAATTTTGGTTAAGTTAACCAAAATTATATAATATAATATAAATTAAATAACCAAAATCCTGGTTGGCTTAACTAAAATTCTAGTTAATTTAACCAGAAAAAATAGTAAGGGCATATTTAACATTCCTTTCTGGTTAAGTTAACCAGAAATTTTTTTCATTGTATTATTCATTTTTTATTTAATGATATACAATTCACTATAGTATTTATATTTTTAAGGATACTTAAACATTTTTTTACTACCTTTCCGCAAATTACGTAAAACTGAGCAGAATTTTAAACCATCAATTAAATCGTGGATATCGTGGATCTCTTTACCGCTTCTAATCAACAATTTCCTAAAAATTTGTATATTGTTTTATTCGAATATTTAAATCTTTTACGTCAGAGTGCCAATCATAATTTTTATTATTAAGTAAATGTATCCATATTCTTTATGGATAACAAATAGTTATATATTCTTTCTGAATAACAAATAGTGACAAATAGTGATGTAAATAAATTATAAACCGGATACAAATTTCATATTCTTTCATTGTTATTCAACTGTTGTATAATTTATTCTTCAAATGAAGATTAAAAATACTTTTATGTATTCTTCCGTTGATAAATTGCGAACAACAGTCGATATTAATTTATTAAACCAAAAGGCTTCACGATTTTAATGATAAATTTATTATTATTTGAGATTTATCAAAATATTGATTGGCATTCTTCTGTAAAAATGATAAAAATGCCGCTAAACTTTTAAACTAGACTTTACATAAGAGGTGAATATAAAAATTATAAGGAAAATTGAATACTAATTGACGTGAAAATCGAATATTAAGTTACATAAAACGTATAAAAATCAAATCTTAGGTTACATAGAAAGCAAAAATTAGGTTACATAAAAAGCAAATATCAATTATAAAAAATGAATATCTATATTTATATCATAATATATGTCAATAAATGAAATATCAATTGAAAAATGGGAATATCAATGAATACAAACATTGAATATGAATTAATGGACTTCAATATATCAATTGATTTAAAAATGTAATATCCTTTGTCATGAAAATAAAACATAAATTAATACAAAATGAATATTAATTACTATATAAGAGAATGATAGATTCTCCACAAATTGTCATAAAGTTTAATGTAAAAATAATGAATATATAATTTTTATCCGATTGAATGTACATGAAATGGTTTAATAATTTTAAGAAGAGACTAATTAGCTCGTGCCATTAGTGCTAACCAATTAGGAAGGATTAATGTTCATAGGACTAGAAAAGCACATAGAATCCCATATAATTCATAATTCTAAAGTGGCGCAAGGATGAATTGAACGTTTTCGGATTGGGTAGTAGATTATGTTCACTCTCACTGTATTTCAACCATTCTGTAGGTTATCTAGTCACGGGGAAACCTTCAAAGTGAATGGTTGAATTTTGATTTTTACCCAATTAGCACTGAGAATTTGCTCCATTTTACAAATTGCTACAAAATACATTCTTCCCATTGCAGCTAATTCGACAGTGCATCCGAAACAGCAGTCATCGTTTCTCTTCTTCCACAAAAAGTAAGTCATTTTTTCATATGTCGAGACTTAGTGTTAAGTAACAAATGTTACCCTTACTTTCTCTTTTCTAGTCCTGTCTCTGATTTGCAGAGGTTTTTGTTACGAAACTGGAAATTGACTCATGTAGGAAATAGCAGTTGTAACAATAATGATAATAATAGTAATAATAATAATAATAAAAATAAGAACAGTAATAAGAAGAATAAGAATGTTAAGAACAATAATAGTTGTTCCAAATGCATAGAGAAGTTATATCAACTATAGGGGTTGTTGAGGCTGATAGAATATTGATGTCTTTCACTTATTGCACATAATCTGCATATTTTTTCATCTTATTTTTCTGTGAGGGTGTTAGTTATTGGTCGATGTTACTTGATACCTGATAGTCTTTGTTTCAAGATTAACGAGTTTCATTCAAATCAGTGTACAAGAAGGAGAAAATATAAATAACAATTGTTGCTTTATCACGGTTACTGGCATTTATCTGGTCTTACATAACTTTGAGATAATAAATTCAAAAAAATACGTGACTTTTGACACTGACATTTTTGAAAAACGAAAACGGTACTCATTTTTTTGAACCATATTTGGGTAAGTTCAGAGTAATTGAGAAAAACAGTGTTTCTACTTTTAAGTAGTTTCTAATTAGAAAAAATTCTAAATTCAGAACAATTGTTCTTTATTAATTTTAAACTTGAAGAATAAAAAAGGTCGTATAAGTAATTAACCACTAATTTACTTTTCTGTATTTTCATGATCAATAATTAGAAAATTAGGAGATCAATTTTGTTCATCACATATAAAAAGCAAGTTATCGTTTTTATTTAATATAATCTAGGTTAATAAGGTCAACTCTAAATTTGAATTAGTCATTTTTAATTGAATGGGGTGAAAATAGAATTAGGAAAATCGGCCAGCTATTGAAATAGTAAAAATGTATACTAATTTTCAGTAAAAATGTATACTAACTTTTAGTGAAAATGTAGACTAACTTTTAGTAAAAATGTACTAATTCTTAGTAAAAATGTACTGACATTTAGTAGAAATCTACTCAGTGGAAAACTATACTTTTCGTGGAAAACTATACTTTTCGTGGAAAAATATACTTTTAGTGGAAAACCATACTAATTTTTAGTAAAAAGCTATACTCGTTTTCTGTAGAAAACTACGAATTTGATTAGTGAATTATTGCTAATTGAAATAGTAAAATTTTCAATTAGCATAAATTGCAATTATAGTATAGTAATTTACTAGTTCAAATAAGTAGTTTTCTACTAAAAATTAGCGGTTTTCTTTACTAAAAATTACTGGTCTACTAAACTAGTAAAAAAAAGTTTTCTACTAGTAAAAATTTTAATTTTTAATAATTAATAACTAATAAAAATTAATAACTAATAAAAATTCTACTATTTCAATAGATGAACGACTTTTCCTCAATTCTTCAGTAGAAAATGCCAAATTCTAACTTACAGAGAACAATTTAAATTTTTTATATAATTTAATACTCTCTCTAAATTTGAATCAATATACAGAAATCTACAAATTTGTAGCTAAGACTGTGCTACTACTGAAAAAAATGAAATTCTACACGCAATCAGTTAATTTCTACTGAAAATTAAAAAATAAATATGCTGTTTTTTTGCAGTTTCATTAATTATCAGTAGAATTCAACTGTAAAAGAAATTCAACGACTTTTCGCTGATTCTCAATAGGCTTTTTATGCAGTCTAGATCAGGGGCGGATCCAGACAAGTTCTGTGGGGAGGGTTACATGTGAGAGAGAAAAGGATAGCACTATAAGTCTATCTCTCTCACTCTCATACATGAAGTCATGACCCCCATGACCCCCCCCCTGGATCCGCCACTGGTCTAGATTCGACAAATATGCATCAGAATTTCGCCGATTCAAATTAGAGAGTATTATTCTCGTAAAATATGGAATTTAATTTTGAAAACTAACAAAAAATGACTTTTCCAGAAACAATGCCGTGTCCATTCTTGGCTCGACTGTCTCCAAATTATATTCGGAACTATGGAGCGTCTGTAATGATGAATTTTCCTCAACATTGTCCAGTAATGTCGAGAATGGTCAGCTCTGGACCAGAAAATGCTCCGATTCCAGAAGCTATTAGCAGTAAATGTCCTTTTCTCTCGAACGAACCTAAGGTCGTGAAAGAAGCTAATCCAGCAATGGAGGAGGACATCACCAACATGGACTCTTTACCCAAGGAGGAGAATAATTTTCAATATGAGAAGTTTTTCCATGAACAAATCATGCGGAAGAAGAAGGACCACTCTTATAGGTAAAATTGGTGCATTTATAGGCCACTCTCGCAATAGGTCCGATTTCAACAGGAATGATTTCAATAGATTCATTCTCAATATATTTTCTTGCAGTAGAATTGCTCTCAATAGGTCCGGTCTCAATATATTCGCTCTCAATATATTCGCTCTCAATATATTCGCTCTCAATATATTCGCTCTCAATACATTCGCTCTCAATAGGTCCGTTTTCAATAGATCTGCTTTCAATAGACCTACACTATAAAAACAAGTGTCTCAATTTGAGATGTTTTTCCTCACTTTTGAAACGTTTGACATCAAAAAACACGTCAAATGTTTCAAAAGTGAGGAAAAAACGTCTCAAATTAAGACACTTGTTTTTATAGTGTACTCTCAATAGACCCACTCTCAATAGATCCACTCTCAATTTGTGTTGAGATTGATTCTACCATCTATTGAGAATACATTCTCTCTCAATAGGTCCGCTTTCAATAAATCCATTCTCAATACATCCTCTGTCAATAGCTCCGATCTTAATAGATCCACTCCCAATATATATACTCTCTCAATAAATCCGTTTTCCTTCATCAGCGCTAGAATGCTTTTTTTTAAATTTTACCTTGTTGTTTCGTATTCGCTGCTATTAATAGGTCCGCAAGTCAATGGGTAAAAGTGGGAGAACCTGTTTTTATGGAATGCAATTTTCCTTATTTTCCTTGACCGGATTTATTGCAAGATGAGACTGTACTTTTAATAATATGTTTACAAAATTGTTGTAAATGACTCGTATTTGTACTTATACTTACTTACACAAATTACAAAACTGTTGCATATACCGCTATAAGTAGAAACATGAAATTGTTGTATTCATTCTTACAAGTAGGATCATGAAATTATTGCTTTTAAGAGGGATAACTGCTGTAAGTATGATCGTGAAATCGTTGCATTTACTTAATTAGATAGCACTCATTGACGTAGTATACTGCTCAATTCCACGGAAGAGAATAAATTGAACTCAATTGTCTTCATTTATTCGAAAGCATTGAAACGTGACATACATTTGTTAGCAATATCATCATTCTACTAATTAACGATTTTTCGGCAAATAATCTTCTAATTTTCAAATTTCAAGAGCACTGTTTAAGCTCTGAAATAGACATCTTCTTAAAAAATGTAGGTAACTGATTAATATTCATAGAAACTGATTCATTTTCAATTGATTAATGCTTAAGGTGACTCATTAATGTTTAAAGTAACTGATTAATGTTTAAGGTGACTCATTAATGTTTAAAGTAACTGATTAATGTTTGAACTGATTATTTTGAATAGGTAATTAATTTCGTATGTACTTTCTAAAACTAAATCAGTGAGAAAGTCACTGATTTAACTAGTGAGCAAAAAACTCATTAGTTAGCAAGATAATGTTACTATGAATTATGAATCAGTGAATATTACTGCGAATCAGTGAATATCGTTGCGAATCAGTGAATATTGTTGCAAATCAGTTAATATCACTGCGAATCAGTAAATATCACCTCAACTCTTTGAACATCACTGTAAATCGGTAAATGCTTACTACTTGAAATATTGAAGATTGAGTGATTCAAAATCAGTGACTTTTCACTGATTCGCAGTTGTATACTTATAACTGGACCATTCAGTGACTATTCACTACTGACCAGGAAACCTCACTGATTCAGGTTTAGACATTGACTGATCGATTATAAGTAACTGAATAATGTTTAAGCTAACTGATTTGTTTGCTCTTTAAATTTGAATCAGTAAATTTTCACTGATTAGCAGTCACTGAATAATCAAATTATAAGTATATCACTGCAAATCAGTGAATACTCAATGTTTGGATAAGTGAAAAATTTAATTCACTGATTGAATAATTGCATTTTCATTCATTAAATCAATCGTGAATCACTGATTCGTAGTGATATTCACTGATTCGTTATAAGATTATAAGTATATAACTGCGAATCAGTGAATACTCAATGTTTGGATAAGTGGAAAATTTAATTCACTGATTGAATAATTGCATTTTCATTCATTAAATCAATCGTAAATCACTGATTCGTAGTGATATTTACTGATTCGTAGTGATATTAACTGATTTGTAGTGATACTCACTGATTCGCTGTACAATTCATGTGCAAATCAGTGAGTTTATTGTTCACTGGCTTATTAATTATTCATTATTGAATAACTTTATGGTTTATTAGTTTACTGGCTTATTAATTTAGAGAATGAGGTAACTCATTAATGTTTCAGCTAACTGATTAATGTTTACGTTAACTGATTAGTTTAAAGTAGCAAAATAATGTAAGGAGTAACAGCAGCATGATATTTAAAGCAATTGAATAGCAGCTACATAAATAATGTTCCAGATAATTCCTTGCAGTTTAAAGTAACTTATTAGTTTGAAGTAATTCCTTTATGTTTAAAGCAACTGATTAATGTTTCAGGTAACTGATTAATGATTGAAGTAACTGGATAATGTTTAAAATAACGGATGAATGCTTGTGCTAAATAATTAATCTTTATTGATTTGATGAATGTCTAAAGTAACTGATTAACATTTAAAGTATTGACAGTTTCAATATAACTGATTAATGTTTAAAGTTTCTGATGAATGTTTAAAGTAACTGATTAATGTTTATGCTAACTGATTAATGCTTAAAGTAACTGATAAATCTTTAAAGTAAAAGATTTATGTTTAAAGTATCAGATTAATGAATATTTAAAGTGACTGATTAATGTTTAAAGTAACTGATTATTGTTCATGCTAACTAATTAATGTTTATGTTAACTGATTAATGTTTAAAGTAACTGATAAATCTTTAAAGTAACAGATTTATGTTTAAAGTATCAGATTAATGAATGTATAAAGTAACTGATTAATGTTGATGCTAACTGATTAATGTTTAAAGTAACTGATTAATGTTAATGCTAACTGATTAATGTTTAGGCTAACTAATTAATGTTTAAAGTAACTGATAAATCTTTAAACTAACAGATTTATGTTTAAAGTATCAGATTCATGTTTAAAGTAACTAATTAACATTTCAAGTAATAACAGTTTTAATATAACTGATTAATGTTTAAAGTTTCTGATGAATGTTTAAAGTAACTGATTAGTGTGTATGCTAACTGATTAATGTTTAAAGTAGCTGATAAATCTTTAAAGTAACAGATTTATGTTTAAAGTATCAGATTAATGAATGTATAAAGTAATTGATTAATGTTTATGCTAACTGATTAATGTATAATGTAACTGATAAATCTTTAAAGTAACAGATTTATGTTTAAAGTATCAGATTAATGAATGTATAAAGTAATTAATTAATGTTTATGCTAACTGATTAATGTTTAAAGTAACTGATAAATCTTTAAAGTAACAGATTTATGTTTAAAGTAGGGGAAGGGGGGGCAAGACGGGATACTTAAGGGAGAACGCAAATAAAACTATGAAGTTTAAAATTCAGAAACGGAATTTTTTCATTTATATAATAT
>WNHD01000655.1:6991-26737 GCA_011057455.1 Ganaspis sp. Gsp50
GATGTAGGTGAATAAAAAACGAATACTTTCGGACAATATGTTTTAATAAAATTCCTCCAACGTTTCGAAATAATAAACGAGTTCTTTGAACCCTCGAAAAAATGTGTACAATTTTTTACAAAATTATGAAATGAGAATGTAAAAATATTTTTAATTAGCAGTGCTCTCTTTTCAACTGTCAAAGAAATTTTTGTTTTTCCTCTTTCAAACATTAAATTTATAACACTAGAATGAAAAACGACAATATTTTATTGGAATCCATGACTTTTAGAAAAACAGATAAACTAAATTTAGAAGAATTTTTTTCAAAAATAGCTGGACTTGAGATTTAAGGTGGAGGTCATTTTTATTTAAAAAAACTTGTTTGTAAACTTTATTCGTAATCTTTTATTTCAAAGAATTTTCATTCGATTGATTTTCAACTTATACCTCATTTTATTTACTTCTACTTTATCTTTTTCTCACATCTTCACTTTACTTTATTGACTTCATTTTTATCTGTTCTTTACCATTGTTTTTATTTTTTATGTTTTATTGTTTATTTTTTATTGTTCTATTTTTTAATTGTTTTATTTTTAATTGTTTTATTTTTTACTGTTTTATCTTTTCTGCTTTATTTTTATTGCTTAATTTTTGCTTTATTTTTTATTGTTTTATTTTTTGTCTTTATTTTTTATTGTTTTATTTTTTGTCTTTACTTTTTATTCCTTTATTTTTTATTCATATATGTAAAGTTTTGTATCACCGTTTCGTCTTTTTTTACATCTATTTCCTTTTACTATCAATTTCATCTTTATTTTATTTCAATTTTATCTTTTCATGTAACAATTCTCTTACTTCACTTCCATCTTTCATTATTTCTACTTTATCGGGATTTAAAATTTAAATTGAATCTTGCAACAGAAAAATTGATAGAAAATTCAAAAACCCATTAAATTACACATTTACAAGAATAAATAGAAAATCCATTTGTTTTTCTTTATTTTAAATTTGCCAAGAAAATTATCCGTATTAAGAAAAAAACGTTTCTTTATTGTTCCATCATTATCAAAAATAACAATGAAATGAAGAAATACGAAAAAAGAAATTGCGATTAATGTAACTAGACAGATATTGAATCACTGCAATTGACAATGAATGACAAATGACAGAGTTTACGTAAGAGTTGTTTTTCCATTGCCGGAAAACTTTTATTTGATGCGTCTAGAAAACCGACTTTTCCATACTTTCTTGCAAGTAAGGTCAGGACCTGGTCATAAAAGAATGCATAATTTTTTTCCATATCTTTTAAACAATAGACTGATTTGGTCGTGACACGAATACATTTCAGTAAAAAGTTTGATGCACTCGAACGTTGACTTTCTATCATTGCATAATTTCCATTTGCATATAAATTTGCATTATGATTTCGATTATAAAATTTAATTTTTATATCTTGCCCATCGCAATTTAAAAGCTGAATTTCAATAGTAAATTAAAAAATCTGATTCGAGAATTCCACTGAAAAATTTAACTAAAGAATAATTACATTTTAGAATCTAATTTGATAATTAAATTTTAGTCTAATTTAAGAATTAAAATTTAGAATCTTTAAGAATATAATTTAGAGTCTAATTTAAGAATCAAATTTTAGAGCATAATTTAAGAATACAATTTTAGAGTCTAATTTAGATTTAATTTTTAGAATCTAATTTCAGAATGAAATTTAAAAATATAATTGAAAAACGAAATTTAAAAATATAATTTAAGAATTACATTTAAAAATCTAATTCAAGGATTGAAATTTAAGACTCTAATTTAAAAATTAAATTTAGAAATCGAATTCACGTTTTGGAATCTAAATTAGGAACTCCATTTAAGTAAAAAAACAAGAAATTTGACAATAAATATTTAATAGAGTAAACGATAACCTAATAAGATAGTAATTTAATTATTTGTTATAATATAATTTTTACTTTTAATTGTAAGATCGAGTGTAAGATTTTACATTTAATTGTAAGATTATGAATCGGAATTATAACCCAAAGTGTTTTTGGTGATGAAAGTTATTAATTCAAAAGAGACTGGATTTTCGATTTGAATTATTAAAATTCGCAAATTTATTCGTCAATGTCTTTTTATATTTTTTAAGTCTCTTTTATTTTTCAAGTCTCGTTTATTTTTCAATTCTCGTTTATTTTTTAGATCTCCTTTATTTTTCAAGTCTAATTTATTTTTTATTTTTAACGCAAATTGTCTTTCCATTCGTTTATTCTTTTTGTTTACAACTACATACTGATATTACTTCAATTTTCTTCAAACGTGCGTTTGACTATCTTTATCTCTTCTCTGATTAGAAATTAGCAGCGCAGAATTTAAATTTAATTCACAAAGTAGCAACATTAGATCCTGGAATGCAAAGCTAGAGAAAACTAGTTGCAGGAACCACGCATTATATAACGCACGGAAACTCTTATCTACATTCCACGTGTGATTGGATAAAAATGTTTTTTATAAAAATTCAACGATTGCAACTTTATTATTAAAAGAGCTCGATTTTTAATTTCAAAAATTCAGCGAATAGAGCAAACACTTTTGGACGCTTGCAAATATATTTTATAACTATATTTCGTAAAAAAAATTAAAAATTAATAAAACGAAATAAGAAAACAGTCATTAAAAATGTACAATAATATTCAATACAATATTATCAATAATAAAAAAACAAGAATAACTATTCCAACCATCGAGATAAAACTATGAGTAAAAAATAATTCTCTTCTTCTTTTCCGCTTCTTTGAAAACATTTTTCTTTATTTAACTTTGAGGCGAGTAGTTGCTAAACTATTTTTATAACTAAACTACTTTTAGGAATTTCCCTGTCATAAAAGCACTTTGGTTGGGTAGCTGATTAATTTTTCTTTCTATACGTTTATCTTTGCGGTGAATTTGCACTAGATGTACGATAAGAGGACTGTAATTTTTTTCACAATGCAGTTACGAAGCATGTCTTTATGTGATAATGCTCTTTATTCCTACAAAGAAAATACCTTGTCACTGTACTTCATTTTCAATGCAAATAAGTAACAAAATGTAGCAGCCTATAAGAAACATTAATAGCAACTAAAAAATAACAATGCAAAAAAGTAGCAAAAAATTCATTTTTAAAAAGTCCGCCATATAAAATCTATCACTTTCAATTTTTAAATTTTTGTGTCAAATTTGTATTCAGTGAACTTTAAAACCCGAGAGTAACAAATTTCCATCGAACACGTTCGATGAAATTCGAAAAAAGTCCGCCATACTAAGTCCGCCATTTTCAATTTTGAAATCTTTGTAAAAAATGTTTAGCGTGAACTGTGGAGTGAAGATTTCCAATCAAAACTGATTTTTAAACAATTTTTCGTCATTCCGAATCTACCATTTTGAATATTTTGAATCCAACGTTTTGGATTTTGAAAATATAGAACATTTAAAATTATCCGCCATATTATATTCGCCATTTTGAATTCTGAAAAGTGTCCCGTTTGCTTTTGAAATTATATATAACCTGAATTTTAAAATACAAAAGGAAAAATAAAAAATAATAGAAAATAATAAAATAACATAAAAAAATGAAAAAGAAATAAATAAAAATAAAGTATAAATAAAATGCAAAATAAAATACAAAATACAATACAAAATAAAATACAAAATAAAATACAAAATAAAATAAAATGGAATAAAGAAAATAATTTAAATGAATTCAAATAATAGATATTTGAAATATAAATTCGATTTTCGAAAATTGTAAAAGTATTAATCCGGATGATATGTATGTATGTCATTCGCATAGCAGATAAATTTGAATGAAACTTCTTTATAAAGAAGGCATAAAGCCAATCAAATAAAATTATTGGCACGTGGTCCTCATTATTATCAACAATGTTTGCTAAGAAATAGGGCTATTTTAAACTAAATTAATTTATGCATTAATTGGCAAACGAATATCGAAGTTACTTGTTTCTGACATTCGCTTCTCATTCATTCATCTTTTCCTCGTAAATTTTATACATGTAAATTGAAGCTATATTTAAGAAGATATAATTGGACATTAATCTGCTAATCATTCAACTCGAATTCGAAATTGTATTGTGAAATAAATTTTAAAACTCTGTGGTCATAATCTCTATAGAATTCGTTCTATAATTAACTATAATAATTCAAATAAACTCAATTGTTTTATTTTCAAAAGAAGAGTTTGTTAATGAATTTAGAATTTTTTTAAAACTAAAAGTTAAAATGAGTATAGTGATTAAAATATTAATAAATAAAGAGTCTACAAAAAGTTAAAAGAGTCTTCTTAAGTCTACAAAACTTAAAAAGTTTAGAGTAGTTTTAGAGTTGCAAGCAAAATTGTGAAGCTTTGTATTCTAAACGCCACGAACGTAGTGTAAGAATTTCACGTTTTTGTTCATAACTCAAAAACTAATTTATATTTTTCAAGTCTCTTAAGCTCAAATCAAAGAGCGAATTCCGGAGATTATGACCTCTGAGTTTTATAATTTTCTTAAAAAAATTCCACCTCGGGTACCAACTTGAAGTTTGATAAAATTCTCAAAAAATAGAGAACTTACATAATCTTACTCTCTCTCGATATCCTGTTGATTCAATTTTATTCTAATAAAGCACATTCTTAAATAAATTTCCAGACCGTCAAAACTAGTTTACAAAAGTTTCTAATTTCAATTGACGCAGATCAGCATTCAAAAATATACATGTTTTTAATAACGCTTGGCTTAATCTCCGAAAAACGTGAATTTAAATCGAATTTCCAATTCGTTGATTGAAATTCTAATCTTCTCATTACAAATTCCAATCAGTTTTGATAATTTTGAATAGCTTTGATAATTTTGAATAGTTTTGATAATTTTGAATAGTTTTGATAGTTTTGATAGTTTTCATACTTTTCATACTTTTCATATTTTTCATAGTTTTCATAGTTTTCATAGTTTTCATACTTTTCATAGTTTTGAACTTTGTTAATAATTCTTAAATAAATCTTTCAGAAAAGAATTTTCGTCCTTTTCCGACAATTTTCCATAAAAGTGTTTTTCATGAATGATACTCGATTTTAGTTTTAAAAAAGGGAATATTCTCGGCTCTTGCGAGATAAGAATCTATCTTACAATGTATGACTCTTACGTCAATATGCAGCGGATGAAGAATCTTATCCGGAGTATACTCTCATTGAATATATGTATAGTTATGTTATGTATATGCATAGTTATAGTTGAAGTGAAGAATGAGATAGACCGATTGTGAAATGTATGCTCGCGTTTTAATTCGCGAGGGTGACAGACGAAAGAACTTTTATTAGACTGCAGCTGGACATGAACAGAGTCACCATTTATGCACTCGGAATTGGTCAATAGTATTTATAAGTACAAGTATGTCTAAATAAAACGACCTCCATTTAATGTGTGCATCTTGCATCAGTCCTTTATCGATGAAATTTTCAAAATTCTGCAAAAATTTTGTTTTATTGCAAAAATATTTTATTACAAAAATATTTCATTACAAAAACATTTCATTACCAAAATATTTTATTACAAAAATATTTTATTACAGAAATATTTTATTATAAAAACATTTTGTTACAAAAATATTTTATTACAAAAATATTTTATTACAAAAACATTTTATTACAAAAATATTTTATTACAAAAACTTTTTATTACAAAAATATTTGATTACCAAAAACATTTTATTTCAAAAACAATTTTTTATTTACAGTGACTATAAATATTAATAATAATTGTTTAAAACATTTTTTCAACTATTGTGATCGAAAAACAAGAGTTTTTCTTCGTACAATAAACAAATGTTTTCAATAATGTTCAACCTTTTTCAGAAAAATTGTTTCTGGATTTTGTTAAAAGGGAAACGTATTTTGTTTCGTATTTTGTTCACGAAAAAGGACAAGGTCAGTTGGCCATTTTTCATGAAAATCGATAGTATTGGTGGCGTCAATGGTTGATTAATTTTTCAAATATTTTCGCTGTGATAATTCTTTTATAGTGGTCGATTTTTCACTGGTCATAGATCATTTTCAAGGCTCTAAGTTCGATCCGGGAAGTCGCGTGTTACAAATTCTCAGTTACGACTACTTTTTATTCGCAATTAAAGGTCTGTGCGTCATTTGTTATCTCTTAATCCTAATTTCAGGCTAAATTTATTCCTCATGAGTCGGTCGATCATTCTTCCTTTTTGCACTTCCGGAATAGGGCAAACTTCAGCTGGAAAAAATAATTACAGTGTAAAGCGAAATGTAACACGTTCTGAAAATAAAGTTTTTATTAAAACTCTCTGAAAACAAAAGAAAGTAAAGTAGATTATTTAAAAATATTCTTTTGGAAACACTTTTTTTTGGACGGAAAAAATTAAATCTCCTTTGGGTTCAATTTTGAGTGCATTTTAGCATTAAAAGTTTTATTTTCAGATTTATGTTGAATGTGATGTTTCAGCAATGTTTTTGTAATATTAAAAACATACTGGTATGATTTTGAATTTAATAAATATTGATTGAATCGAACCGAACAATATTCTGGAAACGTTACTGCAATGTTAAACATGGATTTTTTTGAAAATTATCTTTGTAATTTTGCAGTAATGTTGCTGTAATATTATTTTGTAATATTGCAGTAACGTTGCTATAATATTATTTTGAAATATTGCAGTAACGTTGCTATAATATTATTTTGAAACATTGCAGTAACGTTGTTATAACATTATTTTGTAAATCTTTCTTCTTTATGCGCTGAAAGAAAGTTCTGCTCTATCGAAATAATTTTTTCCGAATTGAAATATGAACCTTCCTCTTTTTTTTGTTTATAAAATGCAGATTTTGAATTTGCAAATCTGGAGGGTTTTTTGTGTCACTTGAGTGAAAGTGGCAGGTCAGATCTCAGTCTTTGGAACCAGAACTACTGCATATACGATTTCTTTTCTCATTATATTTTCGTTCCATGCGACTGATAGTCACGACACGACAAGATGCAAATACAAAAAGGAAGCGAGAGTGCTTTAAGAATCCGGATATGTTCGTACGACTCTGAGCACGCGAGTGAATGTTCATACTAATCCAATTGATTCGTGCTTCTTTCTATAATGCCAACAAATTCTAGCACTTTTCAATTACAGTTTATCAAGCAAAAAAAAGATATATTATTTCACTTTAGAATAGCTTCAAATTTCACAAAAAAGCTAGAAAAATTTTTCTATTTCAGTGAAATTTTTCACTGTCATAATTTTTTAATAATTTTTTAATAACCGTTTTTCCTTCCAGCTTTTTTGAAACATGTTCCGGTTGTTCTTTTTTGCATGTAATATTTTTTGAAAAGTTGCAAAACGATTCTCAAATTGTTAATTGAATCTAATTATCAATTTTTAATTCAAAATGGATTTTGGATTTCTAGTATGATATGATAATTCAAATTTCCAATTTGTGCTGGATTTAATTACTATTCATGTGATTAGTCAAGAAAAGAATTGCGTTTCTGAAATGCCTTAATAGACTAGATCATGATGTATAATTTATAACTCATTCGCGATATGTCGATGATCATAATTTGCCGGATAATTCATTCGATACAGTCTTTATCTCAGAAAACTTTTAATGTAAAACTGGCGCTGATACGTCACGTTTGGTATGACAGATTTTTTTTAACTAGCTAGATTTCTAATTTGCCACGGAGCTAATTTGCCTCGGAACTAACTTGCCACGGAACTGATTTTTTGAAAATAATAAGGTTTAAAAATATCGATCACTCTGAGTCAAGTATATAATGATTTTCGGAAAATTTGAAATTGAAAATTATTTTAATTTGAAATTGAATATAATTTGAAATAGAATAGAATTTAAAATTGAATAGAATTTGAAATACAATTGAATTTGAAATAGAATTGAATTTGAAATTGAATAGAATTTGAAATAGAATTGAATTTGAAATAGAATTGAATTTGAAATAGAATTGAATTTGAAATTGAATAGAATTTGAAATAGAAATGGATTTGAAATTGAATAGGATTTGAAATAGAATAGAATTTGAAATTGAATAGGATTTGAAATAGAATTGGATTTGAAATTGAATAGAATTAGAAATAGAATTGAATTTGAAATTGAATAGAATTTGAAATAGAAATGGATTTGAAATTGAATAGAATTTGAAATAGAATAGAATTTGAAATTGAATAGGATTTGAAATAGAATTGGATTTGAAATTGAATAGGATTTGAAATAAAATTAAATTTGAAATTGAATAGAATTTGAGTTGAATAGAATTTGAGTTGAATAGAATTTGAGTTGAATAGAATTTAAATTGAATTTGAAATGAATTTGAATTTGTTATAGTTAAAATTTATGGAGACAGATTTTTTATTGCAATCAACATTCTTGATATAAATTTTTGTATGAAATGGCACTTGATTTCAGATTTTATACAAGAATGGATGAATTTTGAAGGAATCGATAAGGCCTTTATTAAATTAGCTAGCAGCCTACACACACTCATTGATTGAACTTTCCATCAAAATTATTTTCTTCATCTAATGGCCTATAATTAATAGAACAGGAAGTCATCGGAAAATGCCAATAAACGAAGTCTTGTTCAGTAATTAATTTGTTTGGAGCGAGTTTGCCGCAGAGCAAAATACCCTCATTCTGAATTAATTTTAAATTAATTTCTCATAAAGTTCAGTCGAAATTATTGAATATCGGCATTTAATGCAATTATAGTTGGGTAATTGAATACTCAACAAGATCTAATATTAATTGTAGAAACAGTTTAATTTTTAATTTTAATTTAATTTAATTTAATTTTTTTACACTTTTAATTTTAATTTAATTTAATTTTTTTAAACTTTTAATTTTAATTTAATTCAATTTTTTAAATTTTTAATTCATAATATTTCTTGTCATTTGCAATATTTTGATTATAATATTCTATTTATTCTAAAACAAAGAAAAAACAGAACTTCTTCTATGAGGTAGCAATTTATTTAAAATCATCTGAAGTAAAAATTTAAAAATTTTAAAATAGTATTTTAATAATTCTAATTGTTTTGTATTTTATTTTATTATTCCTCCATGTATGCCCTTTCGGGTAGTTGTTTTGTATATATTATTAATGTTTTTAAACACTTGAGGTCTGAATTATTGGCTCAAAATTAGTGAAAAAATCTATTTATATAAGGTAGTAGACAACTTGTTGCTGGATTTAAAGGATCAAATGTTGGATCGCAAAAGTGAGAGTAAAGAAAATTTAAGCTAATTTAAGTTATTGAATTCTTCTAATCTGGAGCAAGTGAACGATTGACCTCGAGTATCGCCAGATCTTTCCACGAATTTACACCCTCCTTGTGCCAATTTGATTTCTATTTTCATCACTTCTTACGCGACACTCGCCCTAATCCATCAGTAGATTCAATCAGTTGTTCCTTATATATTGTGTCTGCCAAGAAAACAAGAGCCGATGAAAAATAATAAAAAACACCGCAAGAAAGCTAATTTTTAACAAGGGATCACCCGCTTCTTCAAGAAGTGTCAAAGTTTTAAGAATCAGACGAAATTAATGCTGATTCTTTGTACAAAAAATCTAAGAAAAATATTTGAATAGAATTGCAAAAAAGAATGTTTAAATTGTTAGATGTTTTGTTAAAATGTTAAAATTGTTAAAATGTTTAAATAATGTTTTCCACTCAAAAAAATGTTTAAAAGATTTTATATTTTTTATATTGTAATACGAAATAAAAAGAGGTTTTTTGGGTTTAAATAAATTTTGATAAAATAAAAAGTCCTGGTGAAAAACTGAAAATGTTCTAAAATTTAGGGGAAATGAATGAGAAAAACATGAGAAATGAAAATTGTGGGGAAGAATAATATAGTTGGGTCGAATATGTTCTAGGTGTGAAATGTCTTTAGTGGATGTTTGAACAAGGAATTGGATGAGTGCGTTCACGTAGAAAAATATTCGCGTGATTTAACGTCCATGACCTAAAAATGTCAGTCATTGGGGATATGTGAATATGTATAGTAAGAGCTTGCAGCCAAGCAGTACCCTTTCTTATTTGAACATTAGATGATCTATGAGCTGGCACTGCTCTTAGTTCACTAATCCTATCACTTTTCAAATATGTTTATAAAAATAACAGCTTTTTATAGACTCCCTCATACTGTCGTTAAGGGAACTTTCATCAATTACACCTTGTCAAATATTAGTTCCACGTGGAAGAAATTGGATAGTGGGAAAATCATGGTTAGAAAATTATATTTGGCTCGATATTTGGTGGAATAGATTCTGCTTTTTATAGCTTTATTTCTTTATTTTTTTGAGATTTTGTTGACAATTTTCTTCTTGTTGTTGAAGAGTCTTTGGAAAAACGTAATTGTAAAAGAATAGTTGCAAAATTATAGTTATAAAACAGTAGTTGTAAAACAATAGTTGTTAAACAATAGTTGTAAAACAGTAGTTGTTAAACAATAGTTGTAAAACAGTAGTTGTTAAACAATAGCTGTAACACAACAGTTGTAAAACGATAGTTGTAAAACGATAGTTGTAAAACAATAGTTGTTAAACAGTAGTTGTAAAACAGTAGTTGCAAAATGATAGTTATAAAAAAATAGTTGTTAAAAAGTATTTGAAAAATTGTACTTGTAAAACAACAGTTGCAAAATAATAGATGTAAAACAATATTTGTTAAACAATAGTTGTAAAACAATAGTTGTTAAACAATAGTTGTAAAACAATAGTTGTTAAACAATAGTTGTAACACAATAGTTGTAAAACGATAGTTGGAAACTGATAGTTATAAAACAATAGTTATAAAACAGTACTTGTAAATCAATGGTTGAAAAAGAATAGTTGAAAATAGTCAAAAACAAGAGTTGTAAAACAATAGTTCCAAAATAATACTTGTAAAGCAACAGTTGTAAAATAATTTTTGGAAAACAATGTTTGGAAAAGTACAATCAGAAAAGCAAATTTTAAAATTGTTTTTAAAAAATTACATGTGATGTGATATTGTAAAGAATGCATTTGTTAATTAAAAAAATAGGAAGCAAAAGTATCCGAGATGAAAAAAACAAAAGCAAGTAATGAATATGAATTTTGTTTTATTTTAAAAAATGTTAAACAACAATATATGAAACTAGAGTTTATTTTGTAGTGAAGCACATTCCTTTTTCTGTGACCGGAAGAATAAAGTACACCTTATCTCTTGTCTGAGGCATCAAACTATTTGCAACGCAATTCTAAGGTCGTAATTGTCTAAGCAAATTTCTCAGGCTATCTTTTCGATTCTTAGAATCTATTTATTTTGAGATTATTCCTTGTCCTTATTTTCTTTCAAAACAATAACATTTTTAATGAATTTATCATTCTCACCGAAAAAATGTTTTGAAAAATACCCGCTTATCTTCAACGGTTGTTACAAAGAAGGTAATAATTACCACAAAAATAGTAGTGATTCCTAAAAAAAGTAAAGATTTATTCCAAAAAAGTAGCAATTGATACAAAAATAGTTGTGATTGTTACAAAAATAGTAGCGATTGCTACGAAAATAGTATAGCGATTGCTACAAAAATAGTAGCGATTACTATAAAAAATAGTAGCGATTACTATAAAAATAGTATCGATTGCTACAAAAATAGTATTGATTACTACAAAAATGGTAACGGTTACTACCGATGTGAAAACAGTCATCAAAAAGATGGTAACAGTTACCATACAGATCTTTCTATTCTTCTTGGTCTTTCTAAAAACACAACAAAATAATTAATGACCCATCAGATCATTTTGCTTCCTCATATAGAGGAAGTAATTCTTCTTTCATACAAAGACTCATTTAAAAAAAATTATCATGAAAAAGAAAGTGATAGAAAAAAATACTTTCACTGCTTCCAAAGTATGGAAACAATAGATTTTTTGATTAGGCTATCAAGTTTTAATCAATCTTTGAGAGGCTTCTAATGAAATTGCTTTAAATTGCCTTTCTAATTCAACGACTTTTCAGTTCAGATAGATCGCCAAAGGTGATAAAATTATTATTTAGCGTACAACAAGCCTGAAGGTTTTTTTTTATTTTCGTAAGATTAAGATTTTCGTAACTGACGTTGAAAATATTAAATTTCGAACAAGACAATATGAAGCTTAAAAAGAATGATCTAGGCAAAATGTCTCACATGATTTTGTACAAGCATCTTATCCTTTCTCTTTTGTTCCCACGAAGCCTGAGATAGTTGAGAGTTATAGAGTTACCAACGTGTGTGCTAAAAAACAATGCCTTGGCTTCGATCTTGTAGTCGTTACATTTTTCAAGAAAATTTTAAAAGTTTCTGTAAAGTTTTCAATCTTTTGAATTTTATTGTTATTATTATCATTATCATTATCATTATCATTATCATTATCATTATCATTATCATTATCATTATCATTATCATTATCATTATCATTATCATTATCATTAATTATTACCTGATTGAGTTTTTTGATTTTCAGTTTTGTGAAAATTTTGTCTTTCGATTTCAAATCGAAAGTTAAAAAAATGATGGAAAATTTTAAAACTCATTTCTTATAATCTCCGGAATCCACTCTTTAATTTGAATCAATGAAACTTAAAAAAGGTAAATTAGTTTTTGAGTTATGAGCAAAAACGTGAAATAAGTTTGTGTGCTCAGTCGATCGAGTTTTGCTGAAACGTAGAGTTTCACATTTTTGCACGTTTCTCAAAAACTAATTAATATTTTTTAAGCTCCTGTAACTTAGATTAAAGGTACAATTCTTAAAATTATTATCAGTGTCTTTCATATTTTTCTTTACAAAACTTCATTAAAAACGTTTACATTAAAAATGGAGTTTAAGTTGAAAATTACCTTTAAAATTAAAGCTAAGTTGAAATTAAAAAGTACATTTGAATTTGAAATGAGGTTGGACTTAAAAATTACGTTTAAATTAAAAATTACTTCTGAATTTAAAGTTACGTTTAAATTAAAAATCACCTCTGAATTTAAAGTTACGTTTAAATTAAAAATCACCTCTGAATTTAAAGTCACGTTTAAATTAAAAACTAAGTTAATAAACAGGCAGAAGTCTAACCAAATGGAAAATACGATTAGAGTATCAAGTTACAAAAATAAATTGTACACAAAATAGTTATATGATTAAAAATGAGAACGAAAGAGAGGACTCTGAAAAATTTTGTGTTGCATTAGCACATAAAATGAATGCTTAAAGAAGTCCATACCAGCTGCTTGAAATTATCTTATGAACTCCCTGCTTAACTTTCACTCTATAATTCATGAATTTATCAGCGGTTTTTCCTTTTACTGACTCTAAGTCTATTGAGTTTGAACAAGTTTGTGCAGACTTTGATTCAAACGTATGTTCTATTCGCGTGTTAACATTATTTTTAAACATTACTTCAAAAGAGAAAAAGAACCTAATAGCACAGTTCTCCTTCATTCAGCAAAAACAGATGAATCGCACGTAAATTCCAACTAGCTCTATTTCATTCCCAGAAGAGTAAAGTGTTTAATTGGACCCTAGATTCTTAACTGAAGCGATGCCAATTGGTTTAATTGTAACCTACTTTGAACATCCTTCACAAATCCATTTTGTTTATTTTAACAATTTATGACTCTTGCGATTATTTTCAGCAATTCCGTTCTGTTTGGAATTTCAATTTCACTTTTTCTAAAGAAAAAATTTCTAATAGAAACTCTAAAAATCAACGATTGCTTGTTTGTAAAATGAAAATTCACTATTTGTAGTTATTTTACATCACTATCGTCCAAAAGTGTCAATAAGAGTAGGTAATTGCATATTTTAATTTCAATTTGAAAAAGAAAATTCATTTTGCTTGTTTAAAACCATGTAAATTCTGAACAAAATACTCCTAGGATGAAACTTTTTCGATAATTTTCAAGTTAGTAATTAAACAAATAGTGAAAATTGCAATTGCAAAATATGTGCAATCTTAAAAATTATATAACTCGTGCAATAATAAATATTTATTGTCGTTCTTAGTCTCATTTAAAAGATATATAATAATCATAAAATTAAGAAAATTTACTAGAATTATCGCATTATTTTTTTCCTGCATTCTAGAAGACGCTAAAGTAAGAACAAAAAGGTTTAAAAAAATTAAAGCTCATTTCTATTATCTGGAGAAATGTAAATTAAATAAAAAAAGTATTTTATAAAAATTCTTTAAAAATCTATCAGAAATTGTCATTCGAATGATACCGAGAACTTAAAAAAGTATTTATTTTTTCGTGAGTTATATGAAACTTTAAAAGACCTTGTATTTTCACTATTTATGAAATAACTGGCTTAAAAATTATCGAAAAAACTTTATCCTAGGTGTATTTTATTCAAAACTTTGATGGTTTTAAGGCAATAAAAAGAAAAACGTTATTTTCTATTTGAAATAAAAAATTAATTAACTCGAACTGCTGAAAACCGTACTTTCGAACAAATATTTTAGTTTTTTGCGTCCGTAGCCGGCTTTTGATCAATCTGGACGAATTTTTACTAATTCAAACATCGTTTTTGAAACTATATTTTCAATTAAATAAATTCTTTAAAAATCAATGAAAAATTTTCTTTCGAATGAGACCAAGAACTTAAAAAATGTTTATTTTTTCGTAACTTATTTAAAATGAAATTGTCGATTATTATTATTAATTGAAAAGACCTTGCATTTTCACTGTTTATGAAATAATTGTCTCAAAAATTATCGAAATAACTTCATCCTAGGCGTATTTTATTTAAAATTTTGAAGGTTTTAAACCAACAAAAAGAAAAACATTATTCTCAATTTGAAATAGAAAATTAATTAACTCGAACTGCAAAAAACCGTACTTTTGAACGAATGTTTCAGTTTTTTCGTCCGTAGCCGACTTTTTACCCACTTGGACGACTTTTTATTAATTCAAACGTCCTTTTTGGCACTATATTTTCAGTTAATTAAATTCCTTAAAAATCTCTGAATAATTTTCTTTCGAATGAGACCGAGTACTTTAAAAAATGTCCATTTTTTCGTGAGTTATTTAAAATTGAAAAAACCTTGCATTTTCACTATTTTTGAAATAAACGTCTCAAAAAATATCGACATAACTTCATCTTAGGCGTATTTTATTTAGAACTTTGATGGATTGAATCCAACAAAAAGAAAAAATTGTCTCTTCAATTTGAAATAAAAAATTAATTAATTCGAACTGCCGAAAACAGATCTTTTGAACCAACATTTCAGTTGTTTGCGTTCGTAGCCGACTTTTGATCAATTTGGACGACTTTTTACTAATCCAAACATCGTTTTTGGCACTATTGTTACAATTACGTAAATGAAAAAAAATCTGGCAAAACTTGAATTGCTAATTGGGAGAAAAAATACGTCCACGTGGCAAATCGTGTTCTAAATACCTGAACAAGACGCACTTTTACTTCTATTTAGCTTTCTCCCCTCCAGATTTGTGGGCGCTATGAAAACGTAATCGGTTATGGATTATAACTCTAGATTTATACTTAGATATCCACCTACTTTCTATCATCGTCGTCTATCGATTCACATAACTATCTTACAGAAACATCCGCTGGGAAAGAGTTGCTTTTTCTTACTTTAAACTGCGTATTATTTCAAGGACACGTGATAAGCCAAGAAATGCGAAAGTGTTAAATTCTATTCCTTATTGCGTATTACATGAATGACTTCTTGACCGGAAGAGTTTGTTTATTATGAGAAATACGAGAAGAAGTAATTTCCTGTCGAGTAGAAATTGCATCATTTTATTCATTCACCGGAAGGATTGCATTTCGGTCTTGAACTTCAAAATATCAAAAAGCAGAGAATGTTTCCAAAAAGTTTATTTTATAGAAAAATGATTTTTTTATCGAAATTAATACCAAACAACAGTTTGGTACAAACTGTTCGGAAAAATATAATATATTATATAAATATATATATTATTTGGTACTATTTTGTTGTTACTTGGTACTATTTTGATACTATTTTGTTTGGTACTAATTTCGATAACAAATAATTTCTCTATGAGTAAGAGTATGGATTTGATATGAGTAAACAAAGTATATTCATTATAACAAAAATTTTGAATAAACTAAAAATATTCGCACACTGTTTGCAAATTTTTGTGCATCCAAAACGTCGATAATTTTCCGATTTGTTCTGTTTTTGGAAAACAAAAAATGTATTGTTTAAAAACACTAAAATTGCGTTTGGTAAAAAATCGATTGATTCTTTGAACGGGGGACTAAAGCAAGGAAAATAGATTGTTTGAATAAATTATTTGAGCCGACATTTGAAACTGGAAGTTGAAGAAATATTTATAGATGATTAATGGTTTGTTGGTGAGTAATAAATTATTTTTGGAATGTGTTAAGCGAATCAAGTTCAAGGAACAAATTTCTAAATCGATTGCAAAGTGAATTGGAAGCAATCAAAACGTGATTCCGGAGGTCCAATGGGCCAATTACTTGTTCTGTCATCAAGTGCATTTATACTTAAATATCAAGTTGGTGCTCGGCATTCACAGACAAGACTACTTTAGGACTCTTTTCCGGTCAGCAATTCACTTCCTGCTTGATGTATCTCACGTTGCATCTCTTAGTTGATCAATGCGTACAGTCGTGCAAATTAATGTAGCCAAAAGTGCAATTTTGTTTATTGTTAATTTAAAGGAATTAGTCAGATTTTTATTTACTTTTTGTTTTGTTTATTGCTTCTTCATAGAGGAAGTTCTGTTTTTTTATTTAATACTCAGTGATTTGTACATGTTCACAATGTACAACTTCACAAAAGTTTTTTGTGACTTTTGTAGAATGACATTGTACTTCTGCGCAAGTCTGAGTTGCCTGGTTCACTTCTGCGCATTTCTAAGTTGCCTAGTTCACTACTGCGCATGTCTGAGTCGCCTGGTTCACTACTGCGCATGTCTGAGTCGTCTGGTTCATTACTGCGCATGCTTAAGTTTTCTAGTTCACTATTGCGCAAGTCTAAGTTGTCAGGTCCACTTCTGCGCATGTCCGACTTGTCAGGTTCCCTATTGCGCATGTCTAAGTTACCAGATTCACTACTGCGCGTTCTAAAGTTTGTTTTGAAGTCAATTAAAAACTTTTTTATCCAAAAGGGTAGATTCTTCTCTTTAGGGAAGGAATCGATTGATTTTCCTTTCCAGGAAGGTTTAAATTTTTCGGTTTAAAAGTTTGTGGGTGCATCGAACCCAGAACAGAGTATGACTTGAAGAGAAAGAGGAACTACATTAAACAGTATAAACGTGAATGTAATCATTCAATTCAGTAAATTGCCTGACTATCATGGGTCACGAAACACGCGCACTTCCACTTTCGTTAGCTCAATGTATTCTGTGTCATGACACACTCATGATTGTTTCAAAGTTCTCACGCATCTCTTCAGTATTTTATATTCCAAAGGTGTCATGAATATTAAACAGCAAATCGAAATACGTTTCTAGCATAGAAATAGGTACAATTGTTTTCAGTTATAAAAGAGTCAGTAGTTCCTATAATTCCACCCCATCCGCAAAAGTTTCCATTTGAAAAAAGTTTTTTACACTGAAAAAAATGTTTGGTTAATTTAACCAGAAAGGAATGTTAAATATGCCCTTACTATTTTTTCTGGTTAAATTAACTGTAGAACTTTGGTTGACTTAACTAATATTCTGGTTGACTTGACTAATATTCTGGTTGACTTGACTAATATTCTGGTTGACTTGACTAATATTCTAGTTGACTTGACTAATATTCTGGTTGACTTGACTAATATTCTAGTTGACTTGACTAATATTCTAGTTGACTTGACTAATATTCTGGTTGACTTGACTAATATTCTGGTTGACTTGACGAATATTCTGGTTGACTTGACTAATATTCTGGTTGACTTAACTAATATTCTGGTTGACTTAACTAATATTGTAGTTAATTTAACCAGAAAAAATAGTAAGGGCATATTTAACATTTCTTTCTGGTTAAGTTAATCAGACATTTTTTTCAGTGTATCTTTGTTTTAGTTAACTGAACGTTTGATTAATCATTTAATCCAAGTGAATAAAAATTTATAAAATTGTATTTGATTAAAAATTGTATTTTCATTACATCTCAATTACATTATTGTTTCAATTACATTCTTTTTAATTACATTATTTTCAAATACATTATTGTTTCAATTACATTCTTTTTAATTACATTATTTTCAAATACATTATTTTCAATTAAATTATTTTCAATTACATGATTTTCATTTACATTCTTTTCAATTAAATTATTTTCAATTACATTATTTTCATTCACATTATTTTCAATTACATTATTTTCATTCACATTATTTTCAATTACATTCTTGTTAATTACATTCTTATTTCAACTATGTTCTCATTTAAATTAAATTCTTATTTTGATACTCTTTTATTATGATTTTTATTCGAGTCTTTGAAGAAACGATACAAAACGCCGCTATAAAGTTGAAAAATATGTTTTGTGAGTCTCTGGAGGAAAGTGACTTTGCATATAATTAACGACAATGTTAATGAACTCTTGCTTAAATGGATCGCGTGTTTTGGAAGTGTTTTCGAGCAAATAGATCAATTGTCATCAATTATGTTAAAAAACAAGTCGTTGACATTAAGCCAAGTTAAATTTACGCTCTTCATAAAATTTAGCCACATGACTATAATAATGATATATAGACTTGCCGGTTCCTCTTTGAGTTTATTTTACAAACAGTGGATTCTTTATCTATCCCAAAACTGCAACTTCTCTCAGAATTTTCCACAGTATTTTACGCAGTTCATTCCTAATCATAAATTCCATTATATCGACAACTCTAGAATCTTCCTCCACCCACGATTAGAAAATTGTAGGTGTCAAGCCACAATAAACTTTCATCATTGAATTACGAAATCTCTCAAGTTTCGTCAATTTCAATGCAAATTGTAATTTTTGATTCTTTTCGTACCTTCTTGCTTGTACACATTTTTGTTACTTTGTTATTTTTTTCTTTTTTATAATTATTGATTCTATTTTTTTATTTTTTATAATTATTTTCGTTATTTTTTGTTTAATTTTGTGCTTGTTTTGTTACTGCGTACATTTTTTAATGAGTATGATTCAATCTATATATTTACATGACACTCTTTTTTACGAGTAAATGGCGTAAATAATGAATCTATAACAAATATTATTAGAGGATCTTATCGGTGACAAAAATAGGTGCACAAGTGGCAGTTTTGTCATTTTTTCTCTATGTGTGTGTTCTGAGTATTTAGAGGTAGACAATTTGTCGAAACCAGACCCGGTGTCGCCGTCTTATCCATTACGCCACAACGTATTAAAACAGACGTGTCTAATGTGTTTCTGTGTATATTACGTATTATACACATTACTATAATAGTCGTGTGCATACTACATTCTATACATGTGTGCTAAAGTAAATTTGCGTATACATATGGAACTGCATATATGTATACTGAACATTTTTCTACAAAAAATATCTATGCAAACACTCGCATGTATGTAACATATGTAACACATACATTAGCCGCATATTTTTATTATATATAGTATTTTGTATCCATAGCAGTAGCACATACATGAGAAGCATATTTTTATATATAGTATTTTGTATCCATAGTAGTAGCACATATATTAGCCGCATATTTTTATGTATAGTATTTTGTATCCATTGCAGTAGCGCATA
>WNHD01000655.1:26770-55690 GCA_011057455.1 Ganaspis sp. Gsp50
GTATAATATAGAAAAATGTGTTTTAATAAAATGCAAAAATAATGTTTGTTTTAATAATATGCAGAAATAATATGTTTTAATAATATGCAGAGATAATATGTATGTATGATAGTATATATGTATATATATATATATATAAATAGGTTAAGAATATATATATATATATTCTAAACCGATTTCCTTTAGCTTTCAGAAGATTGCACGTTTTGAAAATTGAAACACTTGAGTTTGAAAAGTGAAATGTTATTTTTGCAACTGTTGCTTTCGTTCGAATATGTAATTCTGTAACAAGTTTAAATGTTCCGGAAAATTTGAAAGTGACACATGAAGTGATTTATTTAATGCTTAGAATGTCGTTGAAGCTTGAGAAAATATTGCTTGTTTATGAAATAAGCGACAGTGAAAACATTTAGTTTATTTTCTGCAATTAAAATCAGTATCAACAGTCCAACTTGTTTATTAAACTGAAATTTTATTGAAAATTCTTTCAGTCTTTTATCAAAAACATCCATAGTCAATTTTTAAATGATACGATCCATTTTCATTAAAAAGATCCATCACACTTTTCATTTATTAAAAAAACGTCAACTTATAAAAAAGTAGTACATTCTTTAAAAAAGTAGTTCTACACAAAGTTCTGTTTACTTAAAAAAGACGTTCTTAAAAAAGTTCTATATACGTGAAAAAGACGTTCTTAAAAAATTCGCTTTTAAAACAATCGTTCTTAAAAAATTAGTTCTTTAAAAAAAGTTCTTTAAAAAAAAGTTCTTTAAAAAGAATTTCTTAAAAAAGAAGTTCTTTAAAAAGAAGTTCTTAAAAAGGTACAGTTCTTAAAAAAATCCACTATCCTTAAAAAGGATATAAAAAGTTTATAAAAGTTCCCAGTTCTTTAAAAACAATTTTTCAAAAGAAACTAAGTAAGTGAAAAGATAAAAATTTTAAAAAATCATTGTATTTTTTTTTTCTATTTTTACTTCACAGCTCGCTTCATAGCAATTTTTATCATTAGCTAAAAACATTTTTCCATTGATGATACAAGAATAGTTTTTAATAGGGCTCTCGTATGCGAAACTCGATTAAAAGAGGACTACATTTTCCTGGCATCGATCGCAAAGTAGGTTTAAAATATGGAGCTGACTGATTGGCATTACTTCCGACAAGTTACTACCTATCGTGAGGAATTTAGACGCTATATGCAGGTTTTCATCGTCTGTTTAGTTAGTGGTCAGTTTTGCGAATCTTTCTTGTCGTAATTTTCGAGCCAAGTAGACCAACAGATTGGATTCTGCAGCTACTCATTGGTCACTGAAATGATTTTGAGCATTACTCTGAGTTGACTCAAGCTGATGATTGACTTGGAAGCACCTAGTACATTTCCATCCTTGGGCCGGGGCCAGATCTTGAGGAAACACACGAGGCTACATGCAAATTGGAAAGTTTCCATCGTCACTAACCGGCTCAATCAAACTCATTATCTGAATTGCAATTTTAAATTATTGTTCGCACGTTTAGGACGATCTAGCGAAAGTAGAACTTTTTTTTGTTGCAAAGATGACATAAGAGATGACTAAAGAATCTTGAGGAAAAAATGTACGAAAGAGACAATAGGAGGAAAAATTGATTACAAAATGAACAAATGATAAGCGAATAATTACGACCATAAAGCTTTTTCTATGAGGAGAAAGATGAACAAAAAATAGACAATAATTAATAGAAAATATATAAAAATATACATCAACAAAAATAAAAAAAATAAACAAAAATGGGCAAAAACAAACAAGAATAAACAAAGGTGAACAAAAATGAACAAAAATGAACAAAAATGAACAAAAATGAACAAAAATGAACAAAAATGAACAAAGATGAACAAAAATAAGCAAGAAAACTAAAGAATCATGAACGAAAATGGACATGCTTCAAGAAAAAAAATAAAGGGAAAGTACTAGAAACTCTTTTTGTAAATTTGCATAAAAGATTTCATGTTTTGAATTTTTTTTCTGTGAGATTTTCGAAATGGAATTAAGTATACTTAAATGTGGATTAATTAAAATTGAAGCAATCATCATTTTCTTGTGATAATATCGATCAGTGTCTGGATTGACAGGATTACATGTTTTTCAAATATTTGTTGACTTTATCATTGAATAGAAATATTGTATGTTGAGTCTAGGATTGGAAGAATTGCGGTTATGTAACGTCGAAAAAGATGATCTTATTGGTCAATGCCCCTCAAATCAACTGTCTAGGTTTTCACATGATATTACTTATCTCTTCCTCATTTCTACTTTATACTCGTTTTCAACCCATAATCTTGGAATTTCTATAATTACTACTGACTTAATAATGCTTTACTAAAATTTCGTTCTTATTCAAAGTAACAAAGAAAATACGTTAAAATTGTTCGATTAAAGTAAAATTGAAACTGGGATTTAAATATAATTTTTTGTTGAGTGTTATTGTAATGGACACGTATGCCGATTAAAATAAAAATAACAAAATAGAACAGAAATTTGAGTAAAAGTTGCTTAAATACAATTGGAATTCAAATATCGGATGATTATCAAATATCGGATAACTAGAATTTCAATAAAATTGAATTCCAAACATTCGAATTGGAATCCAGTTAGAATCCCATTGGAATCCAATTATTAAAACTAGAATTTAAATATGTGACCATCGATAACAAAAGGTACCTTAAATCTACAGTGCATAAGGTACCTTTTGTCGTGGATGGTCACATATAATTAAAACTAGATTTTGAATATAATTAAACCTAGAATTTAGATATAATTAAAACTAAAATTTGAATATAATTACACTTGGAATTTGAAAAAAATGGAATGAATAAAATGAAATGAAAAAAATGGAATGAAAAAAATGGAATGAACAAAAAATTGAATCAAAATTATATTAAAATCGGAATACAATAACTTTAAATCATAAAGTCGAACTAAAAGGAAGTTAAATTTAAGGGTGAAATGGGACAGCTGAAACGGGTACATAAAATTAAACACTGAAAACCATCTGTCGATGCAAGAAATGATTTGAGCTATTTTCAATTTCCTTTTGGAAATTTAATAATTGAAAAATAATTAGAAAAATTTTAATCCTGTGAAATTAAATTTAACTGAGGAGTGAATTTCTTTGAAGGTAGCTTTGGTGGATTCGCTTCTGTAGACCCACAATTATTTCCGCGCGAATGAACTCTTTAATATGAAAAAAGGTTGCTCCTTGGACCGAAGAAAGGTCACAGGAAGGACGCTTATTATCTTTAACTATCGTTCTTAGAATTTACAGCAGTTGATGATAAAGTCAAACTTTCCTGCAACAAAATCCTTGCCTGTAGTTATTTATATTTTATCTTTTCTAGATATTTATTTTTATTCTAATGTATTTTACATTTTCATATTCTAATGTATTTTATATTTTCATATTCTAATGTATTTTATATTTTCATATTCTAATGTATTTTATATTTTCATATTCATATGTATTTTATATTTTATATTTATGTATTTATTTAAAAGACCTTCTAAAAATATGGTTATAAAAATCGCTTGTAAAATACGCTGATTTAATACGCTGATAACATACGTCGTTTAAATTGGCGCTTGCGCAAAAGTTCGCTAAAGTTCTGCCAACTTAAGAATTCACTCGTTTTAAGAGAATCGACGCGCGATCGACGCGCTTATGTTGGCAGCACTTACAATGAGCTTCTGCGCAGACGCTGAAATAAAAATTTTAAGCTGCTTATGTTAGAAATTGCTTTCATTACTATTGTTGTTATTACTATTATCATTGTTAATATTACTATTAATTCAGTTATTTCTTCACAAAGCAAATTAACAAAAGTAAAAATGTTTTATTGTTTTTTATTATTATTTTTATTATTTTTGTTATTGTTATTGTTACTATTATTATTATTATTATTATTGTTATTGTTACTATTACTATTATTGTTACTACTACTATTATTGTTACTATTACTATTATTCTTACTATTACTATTATTGTCACTATTACTATTGTTCTTACTATTATATTCATTACCATTCTTATTTACTTAGTTATTTCTTAGTTATTTTTATTATATTAATATAATAAATTATTTGTAAATTAGTTTAAAACGATTTATTATTATTACACTGAACTATTCAGATTATTATCAATCACCCTGAGAAAATTTCTAAACGCGCTTTAAATTGTTAAGTTGCATTGTATATTTTACCGTTTCTTAAAGTGTCAAGATTGAAGAACATCAAGAGCTCAATAAAGAGCGTTATCTAGATGACGAAACAATAAAACTTTCAACATTTCTGAAGCAGTGTCTCTTTATCTTTGATTATGATAAATTACTGAAGACATTTATTATAGAAAAACGGGAGCATATGTAAGATGAAAACTGTACATATAAATGTATAAATATATCGTATAAATATATCGTATAAATATATTATACGAAATAACGCAAAAGTGTTATGCTTGTATCTTTTCTGCTTATCGTGAATAATTTAAAAGACGAAAAGTCTAGTATTTTATTTTCTATATCAGAGTCTCATGTACTGGCTTATTAATCATAAATTGATAAACAATTCACGCTGCTTGAGCGTGAAAGTAACATTTACAGCTGTGCTAATCAGACCTTCGCTCCTGGTGGTTTAAACCAGATGCTCGATCCACAGATATTAGCAAAAGCTTGATTGTTGTTTTGAGTCTTTTTATCGTTTTAGGAAAACAGCACAACGAGGAATAATACTTCGTACATTAACCTTTTTTTAGCCAGAATGATAAGACCTAATGTAATTTTCTTCTCATTCTGATATTCTATCAAATTTATGCCGGAATGTACAAACAAGCTGGTATTTTTTCAGCAAATTTCTTTTTTATCAAAAAAACATATAAATGCGAAAACAAACAAATTTTTTAAAAGGGCTATGAAAAAGGTCCTTTTTAAAAAGGAAAATTTTTATTATTAGTAACTTAAAACAATTTAATATTATTTATAAAATTGAATTTAGATAGAAAATCAATGTTCAATTTATAAATTTCAATTATAAATTTCCATGTTTAAGAAATTTGTTGGCAACTGTTAAAAATTACCTAACGCAGAAAAACTTTCGTTTGAATTAAACATTAAATACTTGTTCAAGTTAAATAAACGGTTGCTTAACCATTTGTATATTGATAAATATTTTTTTGATAACACCTTTTTCTGAACGCAGAGACTACGTTTCAATGTTATAATTGTTTAAATTCCGTCGTTCTTTTTTTAAAAAGTAAATATTTTTTTTAAAAGTAAATATTTTTTTAACGTTTCTATTATATTTGACCTATTTCTTTTTTTAAAGTACACTTTTTTGTTAATACACTTTTACTTTTTTATACAAAACTTTAGAACATTTTTTTGTAAAAAAAATTTAATGAAAAATTGCTAATTTTATTTTAAAAAAATGTCTCGTGGCTAAACATCCGGGACTGAAATGTTACAGCTTTTTTTATTACATCAGCAAGTTTTTGAGATTATAATGGCTGGAGATAATAATAATACATAAAATGGGAATGAAGATCATAAAACAGAAGTGAAAATAAATGTAGAGGTTGTAAAAATAAATCAAATTGATGTATATAAAAGGGAATGAAGAAAACATAACAAATACCTACATGATTCTAAATTTAGGAAGGAATTCATTAAGGCACTAAATTCTCTTACGCACTTGGATGATTTCTATCGACTGAAACAAAATGAAGGAACTTATGTATGAATAATTAAAACCTTAAAAGTTGCACAATTTTACTTGCTGTAGTTGTTATTCAATACACGTTGACAGCTTACGTCATGTTCAATCTAGTCAGCTTCGATTTATTTCAGATCGATGATATTAACATGATTTCAAATAAATGCCTTTTCTGCCTCAAAACATTCACAATCAAAGTGATCCAAAAATTAACTAAAATTAATTAAATTAAATTTTGACTTCTCAAGAAGGCTTTAAAAAAAGCATTCATTACTTTTTTTTTATACATATTAATTCGAAATATTAATTTCTTTTTCTTCAAATTTTACTTCTTTTTTTCTATAATTTGTTTGTTGTATCAAAATTTGTTTTTTTTTGCTTTTTGTTATAAAATTTGTTCTTTTGTTTTTCGATTTTGCTTTTTGTAATAAAATTTGTTTTCTTCTTTTCTTTATTTTGCTTTTTGTTATAAAATTCGTTTTCTTTTCTTTATTTTACATTTTATTATAAAATCTGTTTTCTTGCTATTTTATTTCGTTTTTTGTTCCAAAATTTATTTTCCTGTTTTTTTATTTTGCTTTTTGTTCTAAAATTGTTTTCTCTTGTTCTATTCTAACATTTGCTTTTCTGTTTTTGAGCAAACCGAGTGTGTTCAAATTTTCTACAACGTTGGTATTTAAGAAACCGTTTCATTAAAAAAATTGCAATATATTAAAACACTTTTTTGAAAAGATTCGAATCTGAAACGTTTTGTAAATTAAAATTGTTGCTTCCTTATAGAGGAAGCATTGTAATGTTTAAAAATGTTTCAACCCTTTTTCTGGAGATAGTAGATTTTGAATGAAACTGAGATTCTGTGGTTAAAATAAAATGCAAAAGTTGTGATTTGAAATGTCTTTGTTAGAAAAAAGTACAGCAATGTGATAAGAGATGATAATGACAATGTTTCCGCTGCGAGTTGATTATTTTTTAATCAACAAACTAATCATGACCGAATGATCTTTAACATTGACTTCATCTTTCTTCTTCGGGTCATATACACGTTAGACAATCATCTTTATTTACTCGAACATTAACAAAATACCCAAAAAATCCATTTCTTTTGGTTTACATTTAATTTACATTACATTTACATTACATGTTTAATTTTACATTAACATTTTTTTTGTAACTTTTTTGTTCTAGAAAAAATTTGATTGACAAAAATTTCTAGTACCTTTTTGCAATCACGTTGTCACGATTTGTAATTCTTTTGAAGCTTAATTTCATTTTGTACCAATTTGTTACAATTGGAATTTTGCAATTTAATTAAAGAAGAATTTCACAAAGGACAAATTTACCTTTAACACGAATTTAATTGCCTATAATTACGATTGTTTAAATCAAGGCTGCGTACAACTTTTGCAAATAGAAAGAGAATTTCAATTTGTGTAAATTGAATTGAATTCAAAAATTCAATATGAGCAAAGAAATTTATTTTGAGCGAAATAAAGAAAAAAAATAGATGCGTATAAAAGAGTGAAACATTTTTTTTGAAATTGATACAATGATTTAATTGTGATTATTACTTTAATTATAATTAATGATTTTTTGAGAAATTGGTTCTATTAATTTTTTTCAAAAAAATCATGCAAAATTGTAAAGAAAAATTTGTGAATCGAGGAAGGCTGTATATGCCGATAGAGATTGAAAGCAGCAGACATTACGGCACCATAACAGAAAACAGTATTACGTTATCTAATCGGATTCTCACAGAATTCGTGGAAAATGTGTCCGTGTTTTGCGATGATTACGTTGATGCATGCAATTATAATCCGGTGATGCAGTCTACATAAAATTTATCATAGTCATTGCACATTAATCATTTCAGGCTGTATAATTTTTAAATAATAGATAAAAAAAACTAGTATTCGTCTGAAGCAGCAGGTACTTGAAAAAATCAATGATTCCTGATTATTTTTCATGAACAATGTTTTCTCAATTTATTTGATTTTTATCGCTGACGATATGAAATATTTGACTTGGAATATTTGAAATATAAATTACTTCAATACTTTTAACGATACCCTCGAAAATGCTGAAAAACTTTGTTTCTCACTTTTTATCGAAAAAGAATTCTACACGATTTCTGAACAAACATGATGATTTTCTTAATAAACTTTCGATAAATATCAATTAATTTTAGGTGTAGAATTTATTTTAATTTATTATCAAATATTTTGACGTATTCTAATTATTACTGAACAGAATATTAAATAGACATTGAAGATATATTTTTCTTGTTGAAAAACAGGGTTTTTTTTATTTAAAATAGTTGCAAGAAAGTTTTTAGGAAGATAATAAAGCAATAGTGGTGAATAATTTGTTCGCAATGCTACTAATTATCTTCTTTCAGTTGAAAATAAATATGCAAATTTTTAATTAAAATTTTTAATTTCCCCTTGCAGCAGAAAACAAAGATATGCAAATATTATTTAAAAATTCTTTCACAAAATTTTTTGCAGTCAAACTTTTTGCTAAAATGTGAAAAGGAAATTTACAAGAAAAACAAAATCAGTATGAAAACAATTTAATTTTAAGAAGTAGAATTTCAGTTTATAATAAAGCAAATTGAAATAACAAATTGAACCATTTGTTTAAAATTTTTTTTTTTAAATATTTGGATAAGTAATCAACGTAGCTAGAAAATAATTTTTTTGAAGCGAATTTGCTCGCTTTTCGAAGATTGTACCGCCATATTGGATCCGCCATTTTGAATTCGGAAATTTCCAATTTTGTAATCAGTGACATAGAAATCATAAGAGAAGTTAAAAGAAATTAAAAATTTGTTACAAATTATGAAAAAAACAATAAAAAAAGCAAAAATAAACAAATAATTGTACATGAAAATACAGAATATTAATATTTAAACGCAGAATAAGTAAAAATAAAGAAATTAAATAATTTGTGAAATACTTAAAAACTACAAAGAACTACTTAAAAACTACTACTACTACTACTTCCAAATGATTAGAAAAGATTAAATTCTAATAAAAAATAATTGCACAGTTTGCATTAAATTAAAAAATTCTATTTGCTTTTTCACGTGACTAGATATCTGTTGGAATGAATTCAAAAATACGAGAATTTATTATAGAGATGATTTATAAGAATGAGGTTACAATAACAACGAAAAAGATGATCTTTGAAGACTTGAGAGTGATAAAAAGCTGTGTAGATTGTAAAGTAAGGAAAATCTAACAAATGCCAGACATCGTGGCACCAAGAGCGTGAGGCAAGACGAGCTCGTGTATTATATAATCGACTTGTGTCGAGCATCGACGGTAGAAAACCGGTTGTAAGGGCGTAGAAGTTGAATCGGATTCGGGCCAATTGTGCCACACAATCTTACTACATGATTGACAATCGTTTAAGCTCATTTTCGATAAATGGATTATCGGTTATTTGCACCTCACGATATTTAGAGCGATGAGTAAAACTACCTCTGTTCTGTTCTTTTTATTTTTGTATTTTATCATTTCGTATTTTATTATTTTGTATTTCTGTATTCTTTATTTTATTATTTTTTATTTTATTATTTCGAATTTCTGTATTCTCTATTTTATTAGTTTTTATTTTATTATTTCGTATTTCTGTATTCTGTATTCTTTATTTTATTATTTTTTATTTTATTATTTCGCATTTTATTATTTTGTGTTTTATTATTTTTATTTTATTATTTCGTATTTTATTATTTTGTGTTTTATTATTTTTATTTTATTATTTCGTATTTTATTATGTGTTTTATTATTTTTTATTTTATGGTTTTGTATTTTATTAGTTTGCATTTTATCATTTTGGATGTTATTTTATTATTCTTTTATTCTATTTTATCAATATTTTCTTGTAGTCTATCGTTTACTTTTTTGTGTATTGAAACAATTTATTTGTTCTATCGTACTTTTTTTTACGAATTATTTATTGTATTTATTGTTTTTAGTATCACATTTTTTTTATTCTATTAACATTTTTTTATTTCCGTCTATGGGCAAAACTTTTATAAAGAAAAACCTCTACGATCAATTTATTTAAATTAAATTAAGACCTAATTTATTTAAATTACATTAAGACACTCACGTTGTATGTCATGAAAAAATTCTATCTCAAACAACAAAAAATTCCACTAAATAAAGTTTTATTATGGTAATGAAATATATAACTATTCTAGTAAGATGATTTGTTGTTCCAAAAATTAATTTTTTACATTCTCATCAATAATGAGAGTGTATTTCGAGAAGAAGTTATCTTTATATTTTATTTTTTATTTATTTTTTATTTATCCTTTACTTTATATTTATTCTTTACTTTATATTTATTCTTTACTTTATATTTATTCTTTACTTTATATTTATTCTTTACTTTATATTTATTCTTTGCTTTATTTTTTATATTTTTAAAGATCTTAGAATAATCCCTCTTATATTAAAGATATTATTTATATTATAATTAAGATTTTATTTTATTCTATAGAAAATTACAGAAAAGTTAAAGTTATTAAAAGTTAAAGTTACGCAAAATATATTAAAGATGTTATTGAAATTATCTTAAGATGTTATTTGTATACAAATATAATACGATGGGGTTTCGTTAACACGATTTTTGTTATATTAAGATGTTCTGTAAAATTGTTCTCTGTCTATAAAACATCCTATTGATAAGAAACCTTGACTTTGAGATAAGAGTTCAGTGTTTGGTAAACAAAGCTATCGAGAGTGCTTGATACATTTAAGATGTTCAAATTGAAGATTGATTAACCTCAAGTGATAAGAAATGATTTCAGATATCAAACACTTTTTTACAAAAATCAAGATAATGTAATAAATACTAACTATTAAGAACTGAAAAATCTAAATTACCGCAATTTTGCTAAATGTTTCCAATTTGAAACTAATCCGAACAATTTTCTTTCTTGCAGGTGAGTCAAACTCGTAAATTGGCATTCAAGGTCCCAATAAGTATGAACGTGTCACGTAAGTCGGAAATACTTAAAATAAGGCTAATAATAATAGGAAATACTAATAAAAATAGAAATATAAATTCGTCATTTTTTAAAATTGGCAGTCAAGTCATCTCTAGTAATTTGGGTACAGTAGGAAGACTGGAAGTAGATACAGACAGTGTTGGTCAGACACAGTGAAATTAAAAGGTTTTTCTTTGCAGGAATTTCCTATTTTATTGAAAACAAATTCGTGTTTATTGTCGAGTGATAACTTTTCTTTTTTCTCGTTTTCAAAGTTTATCTCTTTTTAATCACGCCTGACGGTAAAACACATTTTCTTATCGCAAAATGCCTAAGCTGATAAAAAGCTCGTGTGAGCATTACTAAGCTAGAATCGTGTGCTTAAATATTCAACGTTCGAATTAAATTGTCAGTATTTGAGAAATAAGATTCTATTATTAAAATGAAACAATAATGCATTTTTCAAAAAAAATTATACACTGTAGGTCTGTAACTAATCAATTATTTAGAAGTTATCTACTTGGATGTTAATTCAAAACTAACAAAATTAAAATATTTCTGTGAAAAAAGCATTCAGATGGTTGAAAGTTATGTTACAAAAAATTATTTTAAGTTACGTTTCTGTAAGAAAAACCAACTCGGACCTTTCACAAATTTTTTTTCTCTAAAAAGTTATTATTTCTAATTTTTTCTAATCTTTTGTTATTTTTTTTTCTTCTGATAACATGACACTAGAATTTTTCGTAACAGATCAAAAGATGCGTTTTTGTGGCATTCAAAATTTAACAAGAACGTATTAAAGTTTACTTTCAAAATTTGTAAAAAAATTGTAATTTTTTTTAACATTTTTTTTACAACAAATTTTTTTTTACAAAAAACACATATAGGTGTTTTTTGGGTTGTTGATAACTTTGGATAAAACTACTGTTGAATGTTCTGTAATAGATCAAAAGAAGCGTTTTTGTAGCATCTAAAGTTTATCAAAAAAGTATTAAATTTTACATTGAAAATATGTAAAAAAATTTAAATGATGAAAAATAGGTATTTTTTGGATTGTTCATAACTTTTGATAGAATGATAATTGGATATTCTGTAATACATCAAAAGTTGCGTCTTTTGAGCTTGTAAACGTATGTTAATAAATATTAAATTTTACATTAAAATTGTGTAAAAAAATGTAAAATTATGAAAATGGGTGTTTCTTAAAAAGCTTATAACTTTTGATAAAATTGCAGTAGAATGGTTTTCAATGGCTCAAAAAATGTGTTTTCTAAGCTTCTAAAATATTATTAGCAAATATTGAAATTCTCATGAAAAAATGCTAAAAAATTTCAATTTTTTAAAAAACTGATGTTTTTTCAAACGCAAATAACTTTGGATATAATTACAGTAGAATGGTTTTTAATGGGCCAAAAGACGCGTTTTTGAACCATCTGTAATTTGATAAACAAATATTGAACTTTACATACAAAAATTATAAACAATTCAAAATTTTGAAAAAATAGGTGTTTTTTGAAAAGTTAATAACTCTGGATAGAATAACAGTAGAATGGTTCTTAATAGGTCAAAAGATGCGTTTTTAAACCATCTGGAATTTGATAAACAAGTATTAAATTTTACATTAAAAAATGGTAAAAAATTTCAAATTTTGAAAAAGTAGTTGTTTTTTGAACAGTTAATAACTTTGGTCAGAAAAACAGTAGATTATTTAATAATATGTCAAAACACGCATTTTTTAAGCAACTAAAATAAAATACAAAAGTATTAAAATTTACATAAAACTTATACAAAAATTTGATAAAAAATTGAAATTTAACAAAGAAATGTTTTCCCAATCGCTTGATTTTTACGCTACGGTTCTTTCTGTTTAAAAATAATTGAAATTGACGACCGAAAAAATTGAAAGCGTTTTGAATATGGCATGAGTCTTTTCGTTATAGTACGATACGCTAGTAGAGTTTTGTAACCTTGACATTGTCCCCCGCTGCCCGTGTCCTAGTGGACAACCGGCTTATGTAATTTTCTGCTAGGGTACCAGTCACGTGCTAAGATCGTACATGCTAATGTTACTCGCCTGATCACAACATTTTTCCAAGCATTTTTAAAGCTTCCTTCTAATTTCCTTGTCTTTCAATTGCAACAGGTTGTAACAAAGGAAGACTATATATCACTTAATCATTGATTCCTTCCTTTCAACTTATAAACTTTCATTCACTCAGAAACAAAAGTTTGTACACTTTATTTATAGCTCAAATTCTAATATTTATATCCCGCTTTAAACTTCCCGTTAAACTATGTTTACCTAATTTTCAAACAAGAGCAGATTTGTAACTTCTTAGAGTTTAGGTTCTAAATTTTTAAATTTAAATTTTTAATGGGTTTTAAGCTTCAATGATTTTTATTGTAGTTTGTCACGAAAAAAATTAAAGGTAAAAATTAAAATTATAGAATAGTAAACCGAGTGGATGCTATTTTTTGTTCAAATTTTTGAAAAAGCGGCGCGCTCAATTTTTGGAAATGCATTTTTTGTTACTCTTTCAAAAGTCCGAGCGCGTTGCTTTATAAAAAATGTAGTCTTCCTGATATTTTGAAAATTTGGGACCGCGGATTATCCAAAAATTAGTTTCATTGCTCTCCTAAAAATTTAGTCCCAGATACTTTATTTCAGTGCTCGCTAAAAAATTTTGCACTGCTCTCCCAAAATTTTGATCTTGTTTTTCTCAAAAAGAAATCGCGTTTTTCCAAAAAATTGTTTTCGCTGATCTCTGAAAAATTTGGGCTTGCTGTTCTCCCAAAAATTTGATTCTGCTGTTGTTTGAAAACTTAAGAGCGTTACTTCCTCAAAAATGTGTTTTAAATGTTCTTTAAAAAATCGGGCGCGTTGTTGTCTCAAAAATTTGTCTTACTGCGCTCCCAAAAATTTGATTCTACTATTTTCTAAACAATTTGGTTATGTTGCTCTCCCAAAAATTTAATTCCGATGCTCTTTTAAAAATTGGGCGTTTTTATGGACCAAAAATTTGACTTACTGCTCTCCCAAAAATTTGAGTTCGATGTTCTTCGCAAAATTCGACGTGTTGCTGTCCCAAAAATTTAATTCCGTTGCTTTTTAAAATTGATAGCGTTGCTGTCTCAAAAATTTGTCGCACTGCTTTCCCAAAAATTTGATTCTATTACTTTCTAAACAATTTTGTTGTGTTGCTCTCCCAAAAATTTGATTTAGATGCTCTTTAAAAAATTGGGTGCGTTTCTGGACCAAAAATTTGGCGCACTACTTTTCCAAAAATTTGAGTTTGATGTTCTTTAAAAATTCAACGCGTTGCTGTCCAAAAAAATTGATTTCGTTGCTGTTTGGAAAAATTGGGAGCGTTGCTTTTCCAAAAATTTTATTCCACTGCTCTCTAAAATATTTTGTTGCACTACTCTCTCAAAAATTTTTTTTTCTTGTTCTCTATGTTGTTCTATGTTCTCTATGTTGTTCTATGTTCTCTATGTTGTTATATGTTCTCTATGTTGTTCTTATGTTGTTCTTCCAAAAATTTGGATGCTCCTCCTCTCCTGAAGTTTGGTAGTGCTGCTTTTTCCTAAGAAAAGGCATCAGCCGACAATTTTGGTGCAGCAGATGTCAAAAATTTTTTTCGCGCAATTTTGATCTAAATTCAAAGTTAAAGGAACTATATGTACATACTTTAAATGACATAAAAACTAATAAATACTTTTTTGAAAGTGTACGAAGAAACTTTTTTTGGAAATTTAAATTTATTTTTCAAAATCAAAGAAAGCATTGCTAGGCTGCGTTGAAAGTTGAGCATTAAAGACAAAGAGAATTATTTTCACGATTCAGAGAAATTTCCAGGCGAGATGGATTTTCTTGTATTGAGGTCACATCAAGCTTTTGTAGTTCGTCTTTCTCAGTAAGTTTAGATGCATTTGAACTAAGTTCATTGGCCCTAGAAAATCTTTGGTTTCGTTGTAGACTCAAAATAGATGTCTATGTTTCTACGAACACAAACACACGTGTCTAGGAGAAAATTGAAATGTCAGTAGTCAGTCAAAAGTAATTATAACTAATCAAATTTTCATCCTCTGACTTCTCTTAAGAAAAATGTTCTTAATAAGCTTTCCTGAGCATTAGAAATTCGTTTTTAGAAAAGTTAGACGATATTTATAAAAATTGTATAATAATCTAAATATAAGATTATATATTAAAAGATTCATTATGAGAAACGACTTTGAACTTTGTTAAATAGAATATGTTGCATGTTAGTCTATATTCGGGAAATAGCAAATCGTGATGATACAAGTTAATAATTGGAGCAAATTTCTAATAAAATAAGTTAATAGAAGAAGTTAGGGGAGGGGGGATAAATTGAAATAAAAATTGTAGAATTTTATTGTCACGGATGCAGCTAAGATCACGCACTATTATTCCATTTACACGCTCAAGGTCTGCAAAAGCGATCGAATGAATTTCTTACATGAGTCATTAGAGACCTTGAAACTCCTCAATGTATCATTCTTTAAGTGATAACTTATTTTCTTTAAAAAAAAATCGTTCAAGAGTTTCCAATTTGCATGAGATTTTAGCTCGAGCTGACGAGAATAATTCCTAGACTTTACAGACTTGTAAGCTCTATTTTTGGTAACTTTTATTGTCATTATTTTTGTTTTTCAATATTTTGATATTTGTTTAATTCAGTATTATATTTATTCAGTACTTTTTTTACAAGGATGTTAATTAACAATAGGCTAAATTTTTTTTTAAACAAAAGAGTGTTTTAAAATTTTAATTGTGGTTGGAGCTTTGGAAAAGGAATTGATTTTTTATTTGAAATTTTAATGTAATTTATTTAATGCAACATTTAATAATTTAATTTAATGTAGCATTTAATAATTTAATTTAATGTAACATTTCATAATTTAATTTAATATGACATTTAATAATTTAATTTAATGTAACATTAATTTATAAAATGATTGAATTGTCAAAAATGATATGAAAATTCGAATAATTACGGATTGATTGAAGAAACGTGAGAAATGAGAATTATTGTAAAAAAATTTTTAACGATAAAAATTTTATTGAAAAGATTCAGTAATATTGTGCGATTTGTTTAAATGAATCACGTTTAATGAAGCTTAATTAAGAGAAATGTAGAGAAGCACAATGTAACCACAAGAGTAATTTGTCGACTTGAAATAATTACTCAACACGTTATCCATGCAACTCATTTTAATCAATAGCGATTAATTTTTGCTTTCTCATAGAGAAGCATTGTTTACTATATATTTTTAATATTTTTTTACTATACACTCAACAAAAAATGATAACACTTTGTTTACAATTTTTATTTGTAAAAAGTGTTTTGCATCTTTCATCAATGTTTCTTTCGCAAATAATTGATTTTTGCTATTTTCTTGATTTAATTAAAAAATTATTACAATATTTTTTTACGCTGTTACTAAATTATTTGTAAAATTTATGTGCAATAAATTAAAAATAACTCTAGGATTTTTAATTTGGAATTATTTCTAAACAGTATAGTTTTCATAAAAACTTGAGTGACAGATTGTAAAGAGTTTTTCAACGAAGGAAATAAGTCGTCATTCTTTAAACTTGGATAGATATTGATATGTACAGATAAGAAAGAAGATAAACGATAAAATGTTAAGTAACGATCGGTTAAAGAATCACACAAAATTTATGTTTTTTAAATAAATTTTGTAATTTTACAAAAAAACGGTGCATTTAAAGTATTTTTGTTGCATTTATTTCTTATTTTTATTTTCTTGCTTCCTCAAAGGGAAGCATTGTTTATTAATATTTTTTTTATCAAAAGGAATTTTCATATTATTAGTAACAAAGCAGTAAAAAATAGTATTGAAATAATTGTAATAAAAAGTGATTTGAAAATAGTAGAAACAACAAAGTTGTATTTAAATAGTATTAGTAACAAAGTTGTATTTAAATAGTCTTAGCAACGAAGTTGTATTTAAATAGTATTAGTAACAAAGTTGTATTTAAATAGTCTTAGTAACAAAGTTGTATTTAAATAGTCTTAGTAACAAAGTTGTATTTAAATATAGTCTTAGTAACAAAGTTGCTTTTAAACAGACTTAGTAACAATAAATTATCAACAAAGAAAAAAGTAAAAAGAAATTAGCATCAACATTCTAAAAACCACAAAGATTCAAATGAACAAAAATTTCCTAAAACGCCTGAATAAATCCTATGACCTCAATCTTAATGAAATTTACCCACTAAACTTTTTACAAATTCAAAAGAGATATTAATATAAAGAAAATCAATGCCCAAAGAATTGGTTTGAAAGCAATTGTTAAAATCTTTGAATAAAGTTTCAAAAGCAGTCCAATGACAATCTCTCCGATGTGTTTTGAAGGTCAAAGGATTAAGATGAGGATGAATTGTGGGCGAGATATTGATCATCCTGGGAGGAAGAGGATGGATAAGGTCATAAAATGCTGGAGCGAAGGTTGAGGAGAAGTGTGCATTTGAACTTGAAACTGGGTCGCAAGTTCGATCGTCGCCCTTCTCTATTTTATAAACCCGGAAGGCTTTTAAGTTCTCCGCAAAAGGAAAAGATTTTCTTGGTAAAAAGGAGACTTATGCCATTAGTTGGACGTGCAGAAAAGTTTATCTCAACTGACCTCACTACCATCAGTACGAGACACTCTAGGTCACTGATTGCACATTCTTCAACTCGTACTTGGAAACAGGTTTTCAGTATCATCGACTAGCCTAGTCGCGTTTCTGACAATCGATCACTGATTAAACTGCCAGCGAGAAATTCAGTTTTACATTCATCAAGGAAATCAGCTTTCATCTTGTATAAATTTCTTCATTCCTGTCTTGCACGATTTAGAACATTTCTAGACGATCAGCTAGATTCAAGTATTTATTATTTATTTATTTATTTATTGAAGTATTTCAGTTACTTTTGAACTTTGGACTTCTTCCAAAGTACTGGAAGTTTAATCGAAAAACTTTTATGGGGGAAGAATTTTTAAACTTGAAATGTGTAAAGAATGTGCTTTTTGTAAAAAAAACATTCCACTTTTATGGTTTTCGAAAATTTTGTTCGAGAATAAGGATTAAGAAATACAAAGTCCGAGAAAAAAAATTAATTTATTTATCCGACAGATTAGTCATTCCTTGCGTATTCGCTGAATTCGAATCCGAGGTCAAAATTCAAAAGTTACCACGCTTTTTCTCTCTGGCCTCGAAAAACAAGAAATTTAAGTTTAAATTAAATTGTTGTAGAATTTTTGAAAACTCAACAAAAAATGCAAAAGTTACGTTATTGTAATTTTTGAAGTATTATCTTTCATTTAAGCCTAGAAAAGTTAAAAAATATTTAGTAGTTCCCGAGATATGACTCCAAACATCCGCGCACGTAAATCGGCCAAACTGAGATTTTAGCGGAAAATTGAAGGTTAGGAGAACATGACCGATTTACATGCGCGGACGTTTTGATTCATATCTCGGGAACCACTGAATATTTTTTAACCTTTCAGGGATTAAATCAAACGCAACACTTCAAAGATTCTTTAGTGTAAGTTTCACATTATTTCTATAGTTTTTACAAATTCTACAACAATTTAAACTTAAATTTCTTGTGTTTTGAGGCTAGCAAGAAAACGCGTGGTAATTTTTGAATTCTGATTTCGGATTCGCCGATCCAAAATGCCTAAGATTGTTTACTATTTTCAATTAATGTAATTACTTTCAATGGATTTTGTTAATTAAAAATAATAATTGAAATAATTGAAAATATTTTACGTTTTGAGAGAAAATGTCCGAAAGCGAGAGAGTTTGTTAATTAAAAATAATAATTGAAATAATTGAAAGTATTTTACGTTTTGAGAGAAAATGTCTGCGAGCGAGCGAGTTTGTTAATTAAAAATAATAATTGAACTAATTGAAAATATTTTACATTTTGAGAGAAAAGGTCTGAAATCGAGCTCGAAGTGGAAAATGTACACCCGGCATTAGAAGTGATCTTGGAATGAAGTTTAATTCTAAAAGGAGGAGTCTGATTCGTAGGTTTTGAAACGTGGCTGCAAATGGGTTAAATACTTTTTTGCGCAGGCTTGTTGAAAACAGGTTTTCAGCTGTCCATCGTTGAGAACGGGTTTTTGGTGCTGCGTTGCAGAAAAGAGTCAGCTAATAGGAACGATTAAGGCGATAGTGTTTACATGATCTCGATTCAGGTGTTCAATGCAGATCGTGACAGATTTGACAAAGTGGTACCTGCTCGACCACTCGCCGTAATTTGGCACGTAACTGTCGTAATCGGAAAATACTTATCGAAACATCAGGTCGAAGCATCTCACTTTAAAGTGACGAAGGAAGGGATCCAATTGGCTTCTGTTCAACGCAATTCGTCATTCCAAACACGTTCGAATATTCACGTGCACTCATGCCTGCCTCCGTTTCCTTCTCACTGAAATCTGCCTCTCTTCATTTACACCTTTTCATCACATTCTTTATTAATTCATTTTCAGACAACTTTCATTTCAATGAATTCATTTTCAAACAACTTACATTTAAATGAATTCATTTTCAGACAACGTTTATTTAAATGAATTCATTTTCAGACAACGTTTATTTAAATGAATTCAATTTTTTATCTTAATTCATTTTCGATTTAGTAAAATTAATCTAATTTATTTTATTACATGAAACATTCTAGTGTTGTTCTTTCCGGAAATTAAAAAATGTAAAATTCCATATAGGTAATATGGAATAATTTTGCTTTCTCATAGAGAAGCATTGTTTCGAATGTAGGAGAGTTATTTTTAATTTTTCGTTTAAAAATGTGAAAATGAAGGGTAAATGATATGTATCCAAGCTTTTTGTGTGTATTGAAATCATTGGAGTTATAAAACAATTCGTCATTGCATTTGCGGGGCGGGTGATCCCTTTTTTTATCAACCTCCAACATTTACGCAATGTTACCGTTTCCAATTAATGGCGATTTACATCGATACGTTACTTTACGTAATTGTGAAAGGTTTTTAAAGCTGTTATGAAATCATGCAAAAATCCCTAAAAGATTTACTGTAAATTGATTATAATACATTTATTCCGAATAAGTTTTGTCGAACAAATTTTCATCCCATTTATATGTAATATTTATAATTTTATACATAATATTTATAATTTTATACAAAATATTTATAATGCATATTCATAATGCATTGTACAAATGACTAATTAGACTGTAAAATAACATCTAAACTTCGCGCTATCATTTTTCGATTTTGTAACTAAGGATTACTAAACGTGCATGACTGTAAATATAAATTTAGTATTTACGGTACAAATTTAATACAATAAAAGTCATAAACATCGAATCATAAAGTTTCGATGTTTACGATTCGATTTTTCCTTGATTTAATGAATAAGTTTTGCATATATTTAAAGTTAGCCTGAGGGTGTATTTACAACTAGTTAATAGTTGTTGAGTAAATAGGAAATGGGAATGTGCTTTTTTGCTGTAGACGGTACATCTCTATAGAGACTCTTGAGGTCGATCGACCTCGGCCAATAGACCGATCTCGTCTGTTCTGAAGAACTGGGTTAAGTCGCGAACCCGAGTGTTCCGTTGCATGCTCTCGTTCCAAAAGCACCGCGAAATTCCGCGAAATAAAGAGTTGCAGATGACAGCTAACTTAGAATTGGAACAGCGTTCGTATAGACCTCTGCAATTTGTTGAGAAGGCCACCGTATTTATGTAACGACCTTGCCACAAACCATTTACCTTTTCCAAATCGGAGCCTGACAATCCTTCTGCTTATTAGGTCTTAAACCGCACAATAAAATCATCTATCCTTTTCAGAAAATAAAGAAATGCGAATCAAGCGTTCTGTTCCAGTGATTTTTGTCGGTTCAAACAACTACCAATTCTGGAACGTTTTTTTTCTAACAATTATACAATTGTTATAGAATTGTTATTATACTATTAACAAATATACAATTGTTTTTTATACAATTGTTATTATACAATTGATAAATACACAATTGTTTCAAACCAATTGTTTCTTGTAACTTTGTTGCTTTTGTTTGAACGTAGAATTACGTACAATTTGTAACATCCAAAAATACAAAATTCTCAAATTAGGATAACTCGTGTTTTAATCGCACCCGTAAAATTAGTGTAAAAATAATTTTCCAACAGTTGCAAAATTTCCTTCATTTAGTTCTATTCCCAGCTTTTCTAATTTCTCGGATTTATTTTTCTTTGGCACGAAACAGTGTGACGAATAAAGTTTAGAGAGTGCGTCAAATATTTAATGATCCTTAAAAAGTCACCTAACTTCTTCAGCAAATATTTTTTACCTCGTTCTATTTTGAAGATAAATGGAAACGTTCAAGTCAAATGGCTGCTCGTTTGCATGAATGAAAATAATTAAAGAGTGAATTCATTCGGATAGAAAACAAGTGGCTGGAATTGCGTAATATATGAGTGAAATATGAATATGCTGTTTATATTCCAGAGTGATTTTTCAGTTTCATTTTTTAGTTTCATTTTTTATTGCAAATGTTTCTATGATGTTTCTTGGATTAGAAAGTTTCGGTGCAAATCAAAGTTTGGAGGTCATTAATTTCTGGACTAGATTTTTTTTATATTAATGTATGTAATGCGAGAAGTGATTGGTACTTGGGATTTTAAAGTATATATGACAGAAATTCAACAAGGGCGACATTCACCACGACGATTTATCCAGTTCTTAATGCCACGGATATAATTTCGCGAGTCGTGCCAGCTACTCGAGAGTTAACCATTTCGCAAGAAACACCTGCGAACCATTATCGCACATACCTGTATATTCTGGCACTCTTTCAAGCTTCCTACAAATGAGGAGACCACATTTATACAATTAATAATTCCTTTGTTTTAACATCTAACAAATTAGTGCTGCTTTGCAAAAAATCGAAGTTTCACGAAAAAGAAGTTGTAGCTTCTTTTGTTTTCTTTTATTTTAGCTTATTTTGTTTTCTTTTATTTTAGCTTCTTTTGTTTTCTTTTATTTTAGCTTCTTTTGTTTTCTTTTATTTTAGCTTCTTTTATTTATTTTATTTTAGCTTCTTTTACTTTAGCTTCGTTTATTTTAGCTTCTTTTATTTTAGCTTCTTTTATTTTAGCATCTTTCGTTTTATCTTCTTTCATATTTTGTTAATTTATCTTTATTAATTATAAACTGAAATGTGCCAAAATTACTTGAATACCTCTAAATCGTTCTGCCAACTTAATGATTATCATGTATGACACTTGTCAAAATATTTTAACCAATTTATCACACTCTAATTTCGTTCTGTCAAAAAAATTATAACTCATTGTTTAAAAATAGAATCCAATAAATTTGAAACGTAGTTGCCGAAATCCAGATCTTAATAATCCTGAAAGACAAAGTAAATATTTTCTAATAATCTAAAATCATTTTCTGGTTATAAAAATTCATTAGCTGCTATTTTTAGTATTTTTTTCAAGATCAAGTAGATGATATTTTAGTATTTTTTTAAGACCAAGTAGATGCTATTTTAGTATTTTTTTCAAGACCAAGTAGAAGCTCTTTTTAGTATTTGTTTCAAATGTCAAAAATTATCCCAATGACTAAAAATTATTTCAATAAGCCTGGGTTTCTTCAGTTTCAATAGTGTTGAACAAATCAACGAAAATTTCAGTTTAAAAACAACAAAGCTTCCTCTGTGAAGAAAAATACTAATTGATTTGAAATGTTTAAAATTGACCTTCTCCGACAATGTAAAAATGTAACTTATAGTTACAAAAATCCTCTCCTAAAGAGAATTTAACTGAAAATGTAACTTGTAAAAATTGACGAGAATGAAGATGATGTATGCAGTTTTGAGAAATTTTGCAATGATAGTTTGACGCACAGAGGAGATATTTCGCGTAAATAAAAGTCTCAGACAGGAGGATGACGCGTTTAGAATTTGACACGTTTTTCAGATGAATCTTGAGCCAAAAATAGGGAATTTTCCCGGATTGTTACAAGAGCTTTTTGTTGAAAAATCTTAATCGATTTTATGCACCGAGTGCCAAGATTTTATCTTTTAACGTTCAAGATCACTTGCAAGTCTCATTTAGCCAGATGTTTATCTGTATTTTCTTTGGACAAAGTCCCGCTGAATAAATATGATTCATGTACTTCCTTTTCTGCTTTTTCACTCGTGACTTTCTCCTCATTTGCCCACGCCTATTAATCTCTCTCATTAAAGGAGTACTTCTATGTATTACTTTAAATGAAGCGAATGATTAATCACCTTCCTTTTATAAAATCATATTTTCCTCTGCATACAAATTTTCATTTCTTATTATCGAACCGTTAATTTCATTTTCCATGTTCTTTCTTTCATTTCTTTCTTTTTTGTTAATAAGTGAACATGAAACACGAAATTGTAATTTTTTATTTGTTTATGTTACTTGGATTATAACTTTCCAAGTTTCCAAAATTATTTTTTATTTGTTTATGTAACTTGGATCATAACTTTCCAAGTTTCCAACATTTATGATGAAGAAAAAGAACTATTGTGTCGTGAAAGCAAATATTTTGAGACAAATGTTTTAATTGAGACAAATATTTTATTTGAGACAAATATTTTATTTGAGACAAATGTTTTATTTGAGACAAATGTTTTATTTGAGACAAATATTCTATTTGAAACAAAGATTTTATTTATCAGAATTTTATGTAAGGTAAAACATCATGATAAATTTGTAGACGCTTTAAAAACGCATCGATTGACCTATTTACGAACTTTTTATGACTTGTTTTCGAACTTATTGACCTCCTAGTAATTGAAATAATAGTAATAAAAATAACTTGTTTTTGGTTTCAAAGGTTCTTATACGAGTTTTAATAATTTGTCATAAATTTCTAGATGCTTCAAAAGCGCATCGATTGACCCATTTACGAACTTTTTATGATCTTCTGTTAACAAGTTATTGACCTCTTTGAAATTTGAAATTTGAAAGTGTAAAATTGGTTTCAGATCTGAGCTTCATTTCTTGTTATCAAATTTCATGATTCGATGTACGATTCTTATGATACAGAATTTTTTCTCTTAATAATGAAATTATTTTCTTAATTTTAAATTTATTGCTTTACTATTAATTGTATTTCTATTTAATATTACATTTATTCTCTTGCTATTAAATATATTTTCTTACTATGAAATTTATTCACTCACTATGAAATTTATTCTCTCACTATGAAATTTATTCTCTCACTATGAAATTTATTCTCTCAGTATGAAATTCATTTTCTTACTATGGAATTAATTCTCTCAATATGAAATTTATTCTCTCACTATGAAATTCATTTCCTCACTATGGAATTAATTATCTCAATATGAAATTTATTCTCTCACTATGAAATTTATTCTCTCTCTTTGAAATTTATTCTCTCTCTTTGAAATTGATTCTGATACCATTAAATTGATCCCCTAACTATAAAATGTATTCTCTTACTATTAAACCCATTCCCTTAATATGAAATATATTCACTTAATTTTTCGTTCTTGTTTTCGTTCTAGTTTTCAATTTATCTACATAATGTTGTATACATTTGATGTGGAACTCGTATCTTTATAGTGGATCGATGTTATTCCCTTTGCTAAATGGCAAAAGACACATAGACACGCAAACCTTAATCACATCCCTTTCTGTGAAAAATTGCCTTTCCATTCTTGAATCAACTGTAATTTACACAAATTTACTTGATTTCTTTTCGACGTATTTCCCTCATTTTTCCGAGAAGCATCATAACTGTTTGTGTGCGTGTATGAGGCCATTCATTTTCAGGCTCTTTTGCAAGTGACAAGGCGATAGTTTTATAGGCTCGTTTCTTATTCACTTTCACGTGCATTCTTACTTGAACGTTGAGCAGGCTCTGCTCGAAGGTCACGCGTGCTAATGCATCCACCAATGAATATTATAACCACTTTGCAAGTCACATTATTACTTGAGAAATAATTATTCTTCGATATTTACTTTTTTTAAAGTAATCATTCAATTTCGAAATTCTTACAGGACACAATTATACAGTATACAGTATACGCTCGATATTGCAGCAAATGCATTTCGAGGTCCTATAAGCTATTAATTCGCAAAAAGAAAAAAGAATAAGAAAAATTGAAATTCGATTATGGATTAATAAATTCGTGATTGATAAACTCAAGTCCATGAATCTATGAATAATTAATGAATAACTGATTATTAATTTTTGAATTCATTTGTGCATTAATTAGAAAATTCTAGAAAATAAGGATCGATTTTTTTTTAATTGAGAGTTTCTGTACGAGGATATATTTGATACTTGTACAGGAGATTCTTGAAGGTTTGAAACTAGTGGTATCTCTTTGATGATCAAGTTCATCAAAGTTGTTTACACGCTTCAGGATCAGAGGGTGTTTTATAAAAAAAATATTATACGGAAGAAAACGTAAACAAATTAACTTAGGGGCGTGAAGCGTGGACCTTAGAAATAACACCGGAAGTAACGCACTTTGTGCCGACCAAACTTATTTTCATCTTTACCGAGTTACTTGCTCTATCTGCAAATAGAATTGCTTTTTAAGAGCCGCTTTGAGAGCGTGACTTTCTGCACGAAAACAGCCACGATTCGCAAGTTTACAACAAGCGAACAAGAGTTCCTTTTTTACCTATTTCAATTTTTTATTACAATTTTTTACTGCAACTTCTTTTAACTACAATTAATTATTACAATTTCTGTTTACAATTTCAATCTCTTCCTTGTACAATTTCAATTTTTTCTTACTCAACTTTAATATTTTCTTTGTACAATCTCAATTCTTTCCTATTAGAACTTCAATCTCTTCTTTGTACAATTTCAATTTATTCTTTGTACAACTTCAATCTCTTTTTTGTACAATTTCAATTTTTTCTTACTACAACTTCAATCTTTTCTTTGTACAATATCAATTTTGTGTTACTACAACTTCAATCTCTTTGTACAATTTCAATTCTTTCTTACTACAACTTCAATCTTTTCTTTGTACAATTTCAATTTATTCTTTGTACAACTTCAATCTCTTCTTTGTACAATTTCAATTTTTTCTTACCACAACTTCAATCTCTTTGTACAATTTCAATTCTTTGTTACTACAACTTCAATCTCTTTGTACGATTTCAATTTTCTGTTACTACAACTTCAATCTCTTCTTTATACAGTTTCAATTTTTTCTTACCAGAACTTCAATCTCTTCTTTGTACAATTTCAATTTTTCCTTACTACAACTTCAATCTCTTCTTTTGTACTATTTCAATTTTTTTACAATAACTGCAATATCTTCTTTATCATATAATTTCAATTTTTTCTTACCACAACTTCAAATTCTCATTGCGATTTCAATCTTTCGTTACTATAATTTCAATTTCTTCTCTCAATTTTAATTTGCAAATAACAATTTTAATTAAACACATTAAAAGGCAAATAAATTGGAAACATAAAAATTGTAAAAAGTAAATTGTAAATGAAAATTGCAAAAAGCATTGTAATTAAATGGTTTTCTTGCACATAGGCGAAAGAATTAAAGAAGTTAATTAAAAATTAAAAAACGAGAAAAGAGATAATTCCAATTAAGTGCAACAAGTTAATTTCATTCAATTTCATCAATTGACGTCAAGCTTATGATACATTTGAGTATCGATTATTAAATAAACTTCAGAAGCGTCAAAATTTTTATAAAACGTTGAACAATTATTTTTCAAAAAGAATGTTTCAAAATAATTTCTTAAAAAAATATGTAACTCATCTTTTAAATTTTACACAAACAAATAATGTTAGTATAGCGAAAAATATAACTAAACGTTAAACAATTAAAAAACTAAACTAAACAACTAAAGTATCAAGAATTAAAATATATATTTCAAAATTTCTAATTTGCTTTAAAAATCCTCTTCAATATTGCTAATTTTCTCCAAAACTTCTAATTGTTGCTAATAATTAAATTATTAAACACAGTAAAATTTAAAAATCCAGCGTCATGGAAAAATCTAAACTTGACATTTTTCTTTGACAAATTGACACGTTCTGTATTTTTCAATGAACGAATAAAAAAATAAATTCCCCAGAGTAAAAACGTGTTCAAAACTGTTGCAAAATTTTCAAAAAATATTTGGTCCATCTTGCGTAAAATTTATATAACGAAAATGTCAAAATTTAAAAAAAAATTGATTTCACGTACATGCAAGAGCATGAAAAGCGTTTTTGAAGCTGGATAGCAAAGATTGCTGAAATTTGTTATTTCTATATATTGGAAATGAATTCCCGATGCTCTCTGCAGAAAGATAAAATCCTCGAGAGCTCTGAAATGGATTTAGATAATGCAATTCGTCACGTAAATGCATTTTCATTTGAATAACTGGTCAAACAAGATGGCATTTTATCGTAGACTAGGATACAAAGTGTAGTGCACTATGCACATTACAAATTAATTTCAAGGTCTAAACAGTATCTCTAATCATGTATAGCATTTTATGACACTGCATTGTCTTCTCAACTGAACTATTAAATCAACCGTCTCCTCATCTTTCAGTGTTTTAATTATTCTTGTTTATTCTGATTGAAAAACAGAGCAACTTTATAGATCTAGCCATGAACTTCACTACGAGTCCGTATCTCTTTTACAAAAACAAGAAAAAAATCGTGGGTCATTAATAAATTTTTTTGAACCTTTGCAATTACCATTATTACTTTTTAGCATTTTTTTGTAGGTACATACTTGGTAACATTTTTTGTATATACATATTTTTTAATAAAAAATTCTTTTTTATAATGTGTTTTATTTTATGGTCGCAGACAATTTTTTATTTGAAAAAATAGGTTTGCAAATAAGATTCAAACAAAAATTCTGTTGAATGAAAATTACTTCAAACAAAAAACCCTAGTCAATGAATATTTCTTCAAAGAAAAAATGTCTTCAAAGAGAAAATATTTTTAATGAAAGTTATTTCAAAGAAACATTATTTTTAATGAAAATTATTACAAACAAAAATTGTGCTCAACGAAAATTACTTCAAACAAAAATTTTCTTCAATGAAAATTATTTCAAACAAAAATTGTGCTCAACGAAAATTACTTCAAACAAAAATTTTCTTCAATGAAAATTATTTAAAATAAAAATTGTGTTTAATGAAAATTACTTCAAACAAAAATTCTATTCACTGAAAAATATTCAAAATAGAAATTCCCAACAGTGAAAAATATTCGAAATAGAAATTCTCTTCAATGAAAATTATTTCAAATAAAAATTCTATCAAATAAATATTTTGCTATTTAAAGAGCACTAAAACAAAGATCTTTTTCGTTTGTTTTCAGTCATATACTGCGATTACACAGCCTCTGGAAGGTCATTGCAGTTTCTGGAGGATTATATTACAAAAGAGGTCCTTCCTTGTTTGGGGGACACTCGAACTTCGACATCGATATGCAGCTTGCAGTCCTCATTGTTCAGGTAGGTTATTCCTTAAAATTTATTTCGAAATTGCTCGCTTTATGCTGTTTAACAAAGCAATCAAAAAACGATTCTTTCAATCAATCAATTGGTTTGTTTAAAAAATATTATAAACCAAAAAAGAAAAATTTAAGGTTTTAAAAAAATTAAGAAACAAAAAACAAATTTGGAGACATTCTCATTATTTGAATAAAAAATGTTTTAAATTCAAAAGGTAATTATAAAGTATCCTTTAAGATTAGACAATGCGTTTTTTAAACCTAGAATAAAGAATGTAGGGCAACGGTACGTTCAGGGGGGCGTATCCGCTTGCCTTGAAATGAGGCGTGAGGGGGGGGGGTAGATACAGGGTGCTGGCTGCTGCTGTCCCAGATCAATAATCAAGTCCTGAAACCAGTCAAACGTCGGATCCTCTGGACCTTAAGGAGTTTCAACTTCCTGTAATGAGTGTAGCATTAAAATGTAATTAGAAAATAATTTATTGTTTATTTTTAAACTTAATTTTTTATCTTTTTGTTACGATGAAAGATTTGTGTTGAAATTTTGAATTAATTAAAATTTATATTGATTGGAGCAATCGAAGTTAGGGACAATCATAGTTTGAAACAATTATAGTTGAATCAATCAAAGTTTGGGCCAATCATAGTTTGGAACAAGTTTCG